>PVIJ01012528.1:0-49262 GCA_004024925.1 Scalopus aquaticus
ACAAGCTGGGGCACAGGCCAGAGGTGTGGGGCGGCGAGAGGGTTCACCAGAGACAGAGTGGGAAGCAGAACAGGCAGATCAGAAATACACTGCTGAGGGGAGCAGCGGGCGAGGCAGGAGAGGTCTGCCGCACCATGTGGGATTCTCCCCGGCCGGGTGTCGAACTCGCATCGCCGCTGCCGACAGCTCCACAGCGCAGTGCTTAACCGCTGCGCCACCGGGGAGGCCCCAAGCAGTATGTTTCTACTCAGTTTAGGAAAAACACTCCTGAACAAAATTTCAAGTATTTGCATAAGAATTGGTCAGCTTGGGTTCTCAAAAATGAGGTAACTAATCTCCTATCTAGGTATGTGGCACAGAAAGAATTGTTTTCCCATGATGACTTCCTTAAGCAAGAAGAATCGCCCAATTGGAAGATGCAGTTTAGTGTGGCTCAGAACCAACTTTTGATTAGCCACACTCTGGACATGTGAAACAGATTCATCAGAATGGATAAGACTCCTGGTTAAGACAAAGGGGCTTCGGACTGCAGAACAAGCCATTCAGATGGGGAGGGGAAGAGGGACAAGAAGCACAAAGAGGGGAGGGAGCACAATGGATGGTGCTGGGCTATGGATGCTTTGGTGGTGGGAGTGCCACAGTAAACAGCACAGGATTCTATACTTCCAAAATATGAACAACGATGTAAACCAGTGTTACTGCAATTGGAAACAAACCAAAAAAAGACCCCTGGTTAAAAATAAAGTTGACACTAAAATAACAGCACACATAAGCTGTATGCTTCTACCTCACACAAGTAACAAAAATCCCAGTGTGTGTTTAGAACCTAAGTCTGACTATCATTGCCTCATTCAAGTGTATCTCTAATTATCCCTATTGGCTTCAAATCTTAAATAATTAATTAGAAGTCTTTCACAGTGGAAAATGACAAGGCTCTGTGTTGGTTTTTTCTTAAGTAAAAAAGAGGTGATTTAAAATATTCCTCAGGCAAATTACAAATAAGTATCATAGATGACTACAATTTTAATAGCTGCACAATACAACATCCAAAATTCAAAGTCTTTACCAAAGCCTATAACTTACCCCCTCTCTCCCCTCACTCATCCTGCACCATTGCTTCACTTGCTCCTACTGTGCTGGCCATGTTAATCTTTCAGATTCTCCAAAATATATAGCCTTAGGTCCTTTGCAAAAGTTTCCCCTTCTCTCTTCTCCTTCCTCTCTCATTAATGCTCTTCCTCCGACACTTTGTATATAGCATGCCCAAGTAGTCTGCACTAATATAGAAGCCTTCCCTGACTATTCACAGGATTAACTCTCAGTCACCATGTGCTTTTGTCATAACTCTCATTGCAAACAGAAATAATTTATTATTCTTCTGATTACTTGTGTTTTTTCATGACTCTTCCTACTAGAATATAAGGCTGTATTTGTTTTCTTAATATCCAGTGCTAAAAAAAAAAAAAAATAGAAGGTTTGGGATTTACAGATCCTCTAATATTTATTTGTTTTTAAATAAATAATTAAATAAAGTATACAAAATTTTAGAGAGTTTGAATAGCTCCACATTAATACAAATGCAGGGCTGGAGAAAATATTTACAAATTTAGAAATGAATATATTATTTATTTATATAGATAAAAAAGAATTTAAAATAATGCAGCATGATCTCATAAAAGGAACTAAAGTAATAAATACCATGTAACCAATTAATATATGCATGGCTTTTCATTACATCATTGTTTGAAGTAATAAAAAATAAAACTTACTTAGATGACAAATTTCTTCAAAAAAATAGTGAAAAAAAAATGCCCTGTCATTAGGAATAAAGTAGCTTTAAATGTATTACTAAGGGCAGTTTTTCAGGATATATTTATAACTGAAAATTTAGAGTACAATCATAGTGTCTCATATAATTCATAGCAAGGGGTGGGAGAATCAGTGACAAAGCTTACAAAAAACAGGTAATTTTTCATTTTTTATTGATTTTTGCCTGCTTAAATTTTCTCCGAATATTGGATAAAGGAGAAAGACTGATTTTAACCACGTATACACTTATGGCACATTTATCTTTTTGAGATCATTTTTTTCTGTGCAATTAAATCTCTAGATATGTGTCTTCTCGCTCCATGCACTTTTACTAAGTATATGAAGCACAAAGAACTCACAGGGATACTGAAAATAAGGCATATAAATGTATTTTGATGTGTACAATAAATTTAAGATATCTGATACATAGGCAATGGGAAAAGGAAGACTCTCTAGAGAAGACTGCTGATTTTCTCACATAACCTACTTCCTTCCCTACACTGGTAACTGTATGTATGGGAAAGGTGGAGTTAATGTTACTGGTGAAAAGAAAAATAGGTCTTCTGATAATTTGGTGATGTATTCTATACATCTATGATACTTTCCATTCCTAGCAGAAGACTGTAGCTGCTGTGACTCAGCCTTTCATTCTGACTCAGCAATACCCAAGATTTGCCCCCAGAAGATCTCAACCATTTCCTCCTCATTTAGAACCAAGGTTCCTCTGAGTTTCCATTATGGTCCCTACAGCTTTGCTCAGGTGCACACTTCTATTGCCATAAAATCCAGTCATCTTATTGTTTAATGAGTGCTGTTAGCAAATTCTCAATTAAAATATTAACTACTTTTGGGGAGTACTTAGTTCCAAATGGGGAGACCATTTGGAAATCAAGGGTAGCTGAAAAAAACTGAACCTCACAGCTTCCCTGTAAAAACATGTAGCACTAACACATTTGATTTAATGAAGCAGAACCTCTGATTGGTCACAGCAGCTTTTTGGAGAACATTTCCCAGACTTTTAAGTAAAAAGGCAAGTAAACCTTCATTTATGTTATAAGTATCTCCCTCTTTATTCTTTACCAAAAATGTTCATTTTTTCAGGTGTGAATTTTTTTTAATTAAAAGAAATTATAGATCATGATATTTGTTATTGAATAGCCATTAGGAGGACATAATCTTACCATTAAAAACTTTCTTAATTCAACTATTGAGTTAATTATTGTCCCTTTTCATGTGATAGGAAAGAGAATCTTTCCATCATACAATGAGTAGGGTCCAAAATATGAAGATGCAGAATTGCATTATTGAGAAATTACTAAAACAATCACAGCAAACGTGTACAATTAGTTGACCTGAAGATTCTTCTTTCTAATCCAAACCCATCTTTGTTCTGACTGCAGTTTAGTATATGATGGCAACATTTTTATTTTTTGAAAAAAGTTACCTGACATCTTTACTGCTCTTTGGGGGGAGGGGTGATGGTCAAGGGCTTGTGGTGGAACATGTCCACTTCTTCTTTGCCACTGCAGGCAAATGCTGCTTTTGTGGGTTGTGGCCAGGTACAGATCAGGTGGCACATATTCCTGTAGATCACACACTGGGTACTACTGAGAGACTGAGGCTTTTTATTGCTGGTGATGCACATATAGGAGGTGGCCACTTTCCTGGCCTGATCTCGGCTTCATGACTGTCATGACATCTCTACTATGGTCTACTGGCTCCAAGTCCACAAATGTGTGTGGTGAAATGGTCCATTGTAGCAAAGAGTTTTGGGTCTTTAGATTACAGTCATGCATGGCATAATTATTGGAATCCATTCTACGACATGTGTCATTAGGTGATTTCTTTATCAGGCAAATGTCAGATTCTAATTACACAAACCTACATGGTATAAACAACTAGACACCTAGGCTAAACGGCAGAGCCCATTGGAACCATTATGGTATATGTGGTTTATTGACTGAAATGTTATTACACAAAGCATGACTGTATTCAGTTCAAGGCTATGTATGTATTTGTTCACCTTGATCAGGAAACTGGGCAGTTCTGCTTGAGCATACATCACAGATGCGTGAACATGGTGGTAGCTCTGCTAACTGTGCAGCCAGAGACAGAAAGAGAGCAAACATAGAGAACAAATATTGACGGGGATATTAATAGGTCTTGTGGATAGTTACAATTTGCAGACTAGAGACAATAATCCTAAAAAAACTATTGTTCAGGGCCTCCCTGGTGGCGCAGCGGTTGGGCGCTGCGCTATGGAGCTGTCGGCAGCAGTGATGCGAGTTCGATGCCCGGCCGGGGAGCTTCCCACATGGTGCGGCAGACCTCTCCTGCCTCGCCCGCTGCTCCCCTCAGCAGTGTGTTTCTGATCTGCCTGTTCTGCTCCCCACTCTGTCTCTGGTGAACCCTCTCACCACCCTGCGCCTCTGGCCTGTACCCCAGCTTGTGTGCATAAATAAATAAATCTTAAAAAAAAAAAAACAACTATTGTTCAATTACTATCAACTAAAGTTGCCAGATGATAAAATACAGGGTGCCCAGTGTGAAGATGACTAAGAAATCATGGAATTAAAATTGATAAAGAGAACACCCAAAATTAATTAGGAAGGGCATTAGGGAAATAGAATGTATTCTCATCTACCATGCTTGCCCTCTTGGGAAAGTGAATTTACAATCATATACATTACCCCCATAAAACCTGCACTCTAGCCCCTGGAATTGGGGCATTTGGAGAGATGTGCCAGCTTACTGAGAGGAATCAACAAATGCTATCAAACACAGGCTTCAAAGAGGACACTACATCATTGAACTGACATGTAGGCATCCTGTTCTTTTGCATATTTTTTTTATTTCTCCATTTAAAGAATTTAATTGTAACAGGCAGTTCTCTTAACTGTAAGAGGCAGTTTTGCCCACATAAGCTCTGTATTTATCCTCTCCCCATATTAGTGCTCTGAAAGTGCTTGCCAGGAGGTGTTTCCAGGTTACAATCCCCTAAAGGCCCCCAATAAAAGTTTTGTTTTCATAAGCAGATAAGTTTTGCTTCCTTGTTGCATTTAGCTCATACCAGGTAAATTTGAAATTTAGATAACTAACAAATAAATTTTACTTTGTTAACATGTTCCAACTATTACACAGACATTTATTAAATAATTATTTGTTATTTTTTGAAATTCACATTTAAATTATTAACCTTTGTTTTTAAGTACTAAATCTAACAAGCTACACATATTTCATCAGCCCTGTCAAAAAACTGAGCCTGAAGAATACTGGAGACCCACTTTGACTGAAAGAATTGATTGACTTTTTCTCTTTCTCATGTTCTACTTTCTCAATTAAAAAAAAAAAAAGCCTGTTTTCATCTCTCATTCACAGGAACTGGTAAGGGACTAGAACCAATGACAATATTTCCTAGTTTGTGTTACTGCTATAAAAGTTACAGCAATTTTACAATATAAACAATCTGGTGATCCCAGAAGAATGAAGAAGAACAAGAGGTACTGCTGAAGGAAAGACTTCATTTAAAATTAAATCTAAGCATGCTTCATTTCTTTTTATTGTGATTATAGTCCTTTATACATTCTTTCATTTAAAAAGAAAAGGGCAAAAGTTCTTTCAAGTCACATAACAGTTTAATATCAAGATGTTATTTAACCCTCTAAAATGTCATCTTAACTAAAGGACATGTGATAAGATAACCACAAAGCCCGTAAACCATCTCTATTATGGAAAATTGAATTTGTTCACATAAACATGAAATGAGCTCACTAGCTTAGTGGTAATCAAACTACTACTCGATAACTGAACTCACTACTATCCTCCTAATACCCACATGTACAGTGTTCCCTTGTGTTCCACAGAAAACACTGAAATCTTTGATCCTTCTCCTTAAAATAAGTGGTACTTGAAATCTTATCCAATTCTTACCTAAAACACATAAACCTACAGTCTCCTTACCTAGATCTAGCTCTTGTTTTGTTCATGAGGGTATTTCCTAAGCATAAGTAAAAGGTACTTATGTAATATCCTGGTGCCCTTTCCTTCCATCTTCGCATAATTCTCAAAAATGAAAACTGATGTCCCCCTGTAAGTCTCCTAAGTCATGATATCTTCTACTAGAGACATGGCCTTGATGTCAAAGGTAAATGGGTATCTTGTTTACATTGTGCATCAAGCTATGAGATAGGTCTTCATTACTTGATCCTAGATATCTTAATGGAACATCCTAAATGAATATATTAAAGGAAAGGAATCTGGAAAGTCTAACCAAGGATAATAATACCACTATATATTTTTAATACCACTACATTTTCCTACACATTCATTACCTAACAAACCCTATTTCTCGCTTCTATATATCCTGATTTTCTCCAAAAGTAATAGATGCCTCTGGCAGAAAAGGGACAAAGGGGTATAAGTTCACACAGGCAAAAAAAAATGACAATAATTTTAAAACATTATTGTTATTTCAACATCAAGGAAGAATATTTTTAAATATTAAAAAGTTATTTTTAAATCTTTAAAAGGACAACATACTTCCCAGTTGGTATTGTTATACAAGGACTGATAGTTTAACCACCCTACTGTCGTTGCCTTGAATGGTCTGTGAACTTAGATATAAATGTATTTGTGAACTACCTTTTAGAACTTAACTGCTTGTGAGTAAATGGATTTTAGTATTCAAAAATGTAAACATTTCTAAGCAAATCCAACAACTATTTTATAACCTTTTAAGGTAAATTGATAGCCTGTGACTCTATTCTATGGAAAATGGTCAAATCTATAAACTACTCAAAAGAAAACAAACACTCAGAGAGAGAAGATGGAAATGAAAGTTTAACAGAAATAAAACTTTAATAGTACACTGAACAGCTGTACCATTTCTGAAAGTTTTCTCAATATATTCAAATGAGAATCTCATTAACCAGACAAAAATTCTGGGAAGATAAGTGGATCTTAAAACAATTTCAAGAAACAATATACAATTAAGCTGCCATATGTGTTTTGTCTGTATGAGCAATACACAATACATAATGAGGTAAAGGCTACAAACATTTAACAGGCTTTTCATTTTTACCATGAAACTGCTCCAGGCATTCTAAGAGATGTTAAAATTAGTTTGGAAAAATATCTACTTCTCCTTTTAAAAGTTTTAGTTGTTGGTTTTGCGAAAGACATTCTTCCATTGGTGGGCACTAAGGCATTTACCATTAGTCATGATGAATGACTATCACATCGGATGTCCCTTTTAAGGCTCAAGCAATGGAAGACTGACAAATTCTAACTGGTGAATCAGGGGATCAGATTTAACTTGAGCATTTAAAATTTGTACTTTGATGGAAATGAGAGTATCACTTGGCAAGTATGGAGACTCTAATGATGCTACTACCCATCTCAGAAGTGTTTGCAGGCATTCACTTAGTCAACAAATACATATGAAGTGCTTCCTGTGAGCCATGAATATTTTAGGGAATAACAATTCCCTAAATCCCCAAAAACCACTGGGGAAGCTGGGGAGACAAACTGACAAAGATATAATTAAATAAGTAAAGGAACTAGAGCTGTTGGTGAGGGGGGAAGAATTGGTGCTGTAGGTGCAATTTTAAATAGATTTTTAAAGAATACTGTACTGAGAAAGTGGCTTTTGGAAAAAGACTCAAAGTGTGTGAGTAAACAGTCTACATAGAGATCTGAGGGAAGGAGGTGCCTGATAGAGGGTGTAGGCTATCTTAAGTTCCTGAGATGGTATGCACCAAATGTTGAAGAGGATATGAAAAACTGGAATTCTTACACATTGTTTCTGGAGACATAAGTGTTATAACCACTTTGACAAAAGTCTCTTATTAACTTATAAAACTAAATACAACATTTAACCCGAACCTGGCATTTCTCATTCTAGATATTGACCAATAAAAACACACATTCACAAAAAGACTTATACAAGGATGTTCAAATCTGCTTAAATCACAGTAACACAAAATTGGAGAAAGCACACGTGTTCATCAACTGGTAGATAGATAGACAAAAATTATCTGTGGTACATTCATACTAAAATGCTACCCAGCAATAAAAATGAACAACTACTGATATATGCCAAAACATGGATGATACTCAAAACCTATGCTGAATAACAAAAGTTTTGTCCAAATTATTCCATTTATTTGAAGTTCTAGAAAGAGAAACTAATGTATGATGGGAGGTAGTAGAAATTAGAATAGTGACTACTGTTAGAGGAGAGTGGGATTAAAAGTTGACTGGGATAGATAAGATATTGGGGAACTTTCTGTGGTGATGGGAAAATTGTATGTTTAGGTTACATGGTATATACAATTTTAGGTTTAGAGGTTTAAATTACATGATATATACAATTGTCAGATTTAATAGAAAGGTATAGTATTTATAATTTTTGTATTAATTTATGGGAAATTTTATGTCAAACAAAAACACTTTATATGCCAACCAAGTGCGGACATCAAGTTGATAATAATGTTAAAAATTGTAGGAGGGAAGTGTGCTGGTGCCTGTGACTTTGAAGTATCTGCAAAATAAGATTGATGATGAGTGAACACTGGGAGTAACTGAGCATTTGTAGATATAGAAAGGTTAAGAGAATAACCTAGCTAATGGATACATGAAAATTCTTTCAACCTTTACATAAGCCTGATATTTTTGTAATAAAATATTGACAAAATAAAAGAAACAGCAAGATGACTAGAGTGATGAGTCAACTAAGTAACAGTAAAAAAAAAAAAACAAAAAAAAATAAAAACAGGTTGGATAAGTAACAGTGAGCCAGGTTCTGTTGGCCCTTTTGGACCTTAATTGTTTTAACTATGAGAGTAATGAGAAATCATTAAAGGTTTTTGAATACAGCAATAATGTGATTAGATACACATGTTCCTAGGTCCTTTAAAATACTGTTTGACTAGCCAATAGAGCCAGATAGTTTGGGAAAGGAAAATACCAAAAATGAAGGTTATAACTATGATATAAGCAAAAATGATGATGACTTAGACAGGAGATAGTAATGATGTGATAAAAAGTAATGGAATTTTGTAATAATAGGGAGATTGAACCAACAGGACTTATAAATGTGATTTTCTAGTGGTAGTTACCCTCTCTTGGTTGGAAGAAAAACCTTGTGCATCAATTTTTATATACTTCAAAATATTATCCAATTTCCCTTTTTCTTTCTTCTTTGGCCTATGAGTATTAGAGTTTTTGAGAAGTATCTTAAGTTTTTTTTACAATATATAAGTTATTTTTATTCCTAATTTGTAGAGGTATATATATATATATATATATTTTTTTTCTGTAAGTCCTTTGACAGGTATATGAACTGTGAATGTTTTTTCCCCAAACTTTGGTTTACCTATTTCAGATTCTAATGGTGTCTTTTAAAGAACAAATGCTTTCAATTTTGATTAAGTTCAACTTATCAGGTTATTTTCCTTTGCAGTGTAGTCTATTTTGTGTTGTGGCTGAAAAATATTTGCCTAACTTAAAGCTATAAAGATATATTCTTATGTTTTCTTCTATATTGTTTAGAGTTTTCACTTTTCTTGATTTGGTCTATGATCTGCCTTGAATTATTTTTTATGTTGGGAGAGGGAGGGCTCAAACATCCTTGTATTTGTTTTTTGCAATTTGATTCTCTAGCTGTTCTCTGTTGAAAATATTTTTCACTCTTTCTTGAAATACTTTTCTTAGTTCTAATTATTGATATTACTCAGAAATTAACCTTAAACCCTCATTATTACACTCTTTTCTTCATGAATTTGCATTTTATAATGACTAAATAAAATCTAAATAGTGATGACATCCAAATGAATACAGGCATTAAGTACTACTATATGGATTATCTCCAGATAAACCAATTCAACTCACTTGACATTGTGCATTAAATATTTCAAAGACATCATAAATTTAAAATGGCCAAAGTCAGTCTAAAATATTCACAACTAAAGAACTATTCCATACATATGAATTTTCCCATATTGATAACTATTATCACTATTCTCCCAGAAAACTAGGAAATATGCTTAATTTATCTTCCTCAGATGATCTCAGAAAGTCCTGCGAATTTTTTTCTCTGAAATCCAACTACCTTTTAAGAATTGCTCAATTACTTCTCAGCTGAACTATCACAAGCAGTGTGTTAACTCTGCTCTCTCCTTAACTTTTATACTTCCATCCATTCTTTCAAAACAGCAAAAGAGATCATTTAATGATATACGCTGCATCATGTAATTCCTATCTAAAATTATTCAATAACTTTTACTCAATGTATTAAATAAATTGTATTAAGCATCAATTGAGGATCAAGCATTGTTCAAAGCACCAGGAATAAAAATCAGAAAAATAAATAGTTCCTAACTTCATTCAACTTACACTCATCCAATATTAACACACACACACACACATACACACACACACACACACACACACCCCTATAAAATGTTAACTTCGGCAGATACACAGAGTAATGAATAGTGCTATAAATGTCTTTAGACAGGATTTTGTATGATTATAAAACAAAACATGATCCTTGGGATACTGATTCTTTAGCACAACTTACTTAAAAAAGTGGGACCAAGGGAGAATACTATGTACACAGAATATGTAGATTTAAGCAATAAGGAGGCACAAGAAGAACAAAGGGACAAAGAATAAATGACTTGGACAGAAAGCAAGAGAACAAGATAAATTTGAGAAAAAAAGCACAAGTCAAACTTGTAGCTAAGACATACTTTTTCTTAAAATAACAGAAAAAAATTGAGAAAGATAATTTTGACTACAGTGTAGAGAATATATTGGGACGTGAACAGAGTAAACTTGACAGAGTATGGGAAGGTTTCACAGTGATCTAGAGGAAATGTGATGCTAGCACTTTCCTGGCTCAAGCTCCTTGCAATGATCCATGGGAACCATCTCTTTCATCACTTATATTCACTGCTCATATCCCAGATGAAATATTTCCTTTTCTGTAGAGATCTCCCTGCCCACTAATATCCATCATTTTTATTAATACTCTTAGTTTTTATCATCATCAGTATATTTCATTTTCAACACTTTTACATTTTGTAATGATCACTTTTTATTTATGTATTTTTTTCTATTTCCAACATTAATGCATGCACAGTATGTATTTTCTAGGAGGGCAGGGGCAATATGTTTTTGTTGTGTTGTTCTTTTTTTTTTTTCTGCTAGACTGTAAATCATCAACACATGCCACAGTAATTGCTTCGTTTTGCACTCAAGAGATGTTAATCAAATACAGTCAAATAAACCTTTCAACAATTGTCTGTCTACATGTGATGAGTTGGGCAGAATAGGATAATGAGTTCCCAGTCCATGAGTTATCTATCAAAATTTTAGACTAAGTGTTCTGGAATAAGGATGCTTGGATTTACACTTCAATTCTTCTACTCCCCAGCTGTGTGATATTGGGAAATGTACTGAAAATCTCTTGAATTTGAGTTTCTTCAACTGTTAATTTTTATATTAAGACTTTCTTATGGCATTGTGTTAGTAATAAAGGCCATGGTGCTCTTTTGCTATTATTCATCCTACTGGGCAAAGCAAAAATCAGATAAGCTTAAGAGTGTACTATAAATGTGGTATGTGTCAAGAAGGATAATTACAGAACATTTGAGAGTGTACAACAAATTTACAGCTTATTATTATATAATAAGCACCTCTGTTATTTATAGGAAAGTTAGAGAAAACGTGGCTTCATTCCTATTAGGCTCATCCTGCCAATGCATGTTAAATAACTGAATTGAAGAAAGGTCTGAGGTCTCAAGTAAAACTCTACTGTCATTAACAAATAATAGTTGCTGAATGGGTGGATATACTCAACTCACGTATTCACCTCATGTATAATGTTCCACATATATCTGCTTTTTAATTTATTTACTAGAAAACATTGCTGTATAACAATATAATAAAGTCAGGAGGTTAAAATAGCAATCGTTAATTCTCACTGATCTTGGGTCCATTGGGGGTAGGCTGATCTAGGTTGGATATGGTTGGGGTAGTGCTATAGCTTTTGTTCCTCTTTTTCCTCCTTTAACCAGCACTGTAGTAAGAGTTTTTCTCCTGGCCAAGACAGACAGGAAACCACACAAACAATAGCCCCCAAGAACTTGGAGGACTAAACTCTGAGTGGCACAGTGTTACTTCCACAACGTTTTGTTGTCCAAGGAGAATTTCAGGGCTGAAGTAGAGGCAAACTCAACCCCTTTTATGGAAAGAACTACACAAATACATGGCAAATGTATGGGATATAGGGAAAAAGAAGAATTAGGGCTTGGATATAGGAGAGCACGAAAACTAATTCAATTTGCCAAATCTGCTTAGTTTATTCTTCATTTTTTTCTTACACAGATACAAGGATATCAAATGGTGATATTGTCAATATGATAAATGTTGAATGTTATTTGGCAAAGAAATAAAGGACTATGTATATATCACTATCATGTGAGAGTATTCATAAGTAGATTTTTAACTAAATAGACAAATAGGGGGAATGAAAAATAAGGCATTTTTTTTCTTTGAAAGTTTAAGACAAACATCACTAACTTATGACAACTATTTTATAGGTATGGCAGAATAAAGAAATTAAAGGTGTTATGTAACTTATTATCACAGCTTTTATTTCTTTTAGAAATGTTCCCTTATTGCACAGGGTATTTTTAGTAAGATAATACCATTTTTCTTTCTTTTTTTTTTATTCTTATACAATTCAAGTTGCTTCTCATGGGATTACTTTGGGCAAACAAGTATGTGACCTTTCAGGACCTTTTCTTACATAAAAGACAGTGTTGTTTTAAGCAATTTTTTTTTTTCTGTATGCTGTAATTGCCTCAATTTCAGGCTACTTTTTCCAAGAATGTATAAGAAAATTTAATCAAGTTTTGAAACTGATTTGTGTGTTCTGACTTTAATCCTAAAATAGCCCTTTTCTGTTCTTTTCGTGAGAGAAGCCTGAATTTTTTTAAATAATTTTTACCAGTTTCTATATTTCCTTTGGTCTTTTGCAAGACCATTGCATAGGACAATAAAGATATTATTGTTAGTTTAAAAATTTACCAAATTAATCATCCTAATATCCTTCTTCACCTAAGAACAATTGGTTATGTAACACATCAAAAGGAAAGGAATTTTCTAAATGAGAATTTAATGTTGTTATAATGCCTAAATGTCCAAAAATAAAAGAAGAACATCTACTCTGAAAAATCACTGACTTTAGCAAGTAATGGTAAATCTTAAATGTTCTAGATTTTCTCTTTTCTTCCACTGTTTGAAAAAGCCCCTTCCTTATTCTAAGGTTCTCAGAGAACTTGCCGGAACCAAATTTTATGGCTTGGAATCATAGAATTTAGTCATGAGGACTTAAGAGTCCATGCAGCCTAGCCCCTTTGTTTAATTTAAAGGGAACTTGAATTGAGGGGAGAGGAGGCCAAGTTGGTCATGAAGAGACATAGGGCCGTGCCTCAGAGAGTAAGAGGCACAGAAACCATCTTCGCCATCCAGAGACTATGTCACTTAGAATAAATAATATAATTCATCTGAGTCTCAGTTTTCTTATTGGTAAAATGGAGATTCTAACATCACCCTTGAAGTATATTGTGAGGATTAAATGAGTAAACATATATTCAAAGGATCTTGAATATAATAGATGCTCCTTAAGGTCAGAGAACTGGTTAGTTTCAGATATGGGAAATAAATCCCTCATTTATTATCCATCATTCAAAATTGCTTATATAAGCCCATTCAAGAAACATACAATTTGTTGGTAATATAAGAATCACATGAAGAGTTTTTAAACCATCATTTGCACAAAACTGAACAAATCCAGATATTAAAGAGACATTTGCCAGTGCCTGAATAAATGAACACTGCTACAATAACATAGACATTTCAGAGTCTGAAGAAGTATATAAGTGATCTTATTTAGACTTCTCCTCCCTCCCCTCACCTCTTTCTCTGTCTCCCTCTCCTCCTCTCCCTCTCCCTCTCTTTCCTTCTCTCTCACTCCCTCCCTCCCTTCCTTTATCCATACCTTCTCGCTTCCTACCCTTCAGACCATGATAAGACATATTATCACAATGTGTCCTATTTCAACATGACAGGTTTGGCTGAAAAGGAATAGACTGAATGCCAAAAAGGGATAAATCCAGAAGTTATTTTTCTCTTTCACTTATACATCTAGTTTTTTTTCAACTAAGTGTTCTGACATCCTAGTAATGACTATAATATCCTGTTAGAGCAAACACCTTTCTGACTTGATTTGATTGCAGCATTAAAATGAAGTATTCCTTAGTGATAAGTGAATTTCTATTGAATAACATTTGAAGGAGAGTCACAGTTCAGTTTCACTAGTTTCTATACAACAAAACCATATCCTAAACTTCATCCGTGTATAACATCAGCGAACTCTCTATAGCTTGATATGCTTCATCAGAGACTGGAAAGTGCTTTTCACCACTATGACACTGAACCACTACTCTATATTGCAAGTTCCTACGTCCCAGATATGAAGCATTTGCTTTCTGTCGACCCCTCTGCTAGGAGCTTTATATATATCTATAGATGTAGATATAGATGTTAAATCTAATTTAATACAATAGTTAGAAAAGTTGAACATCATAATGTTCATTTTCCAAAGAGATGATGGGTTTAAAGAGCTGTAGTATCTTACTCTGGTTGATAGAGTTTGTAAGGCACTAAACTGTGATGTGAATTGATCTTTATTAAATGCCAATGTCCAATCTCAGAGACTACTTTCCTGAGAAAATGTTACCATTAACGGTACACCTATTAACTGCCAAGCATCGGAATAGCAATTTCACAGACATCTCATTCATATATGAGCTTCATTTAATAGGAGATCTACACTAAGTGACAATTTGTGAATTGAAATATCTCTAGTGATTACACAAATAATGATCCTCATTGCTGACTAATATGCTTCATTAAACTCTACTCATGGCCAGGATTTAATTGCAAATCAATGTAACTAAGTTGCTTTTAATTCATAATTCTTTTAAGAATTTATTTTTTAAATATTTATATACCTATACATTCTTAAATTTGATAAATGCATAAAAGCTAAAAAGGTCTTGTCATATTTTTTTTTCTACTTTTTTCTACTTTTTCTCTTTCCTGATCTGACTTCAGCTCAGGTCACTACATCCCAAACCTAGGTACCACTAAGCCAACATATCTCATTTTATTTCAGAAAATATATATGTATACTTTACATATATATATATATGTGTGTGTGTGTGTATACAAATACAAAATATGTAATCAACCATACATACTCATGCATATTCATAAACAGGTTTTAGTCACTTTGTTGATAAGAAATTGATCACATTGCACATTTTTAAACATCATAATTTTCATTAATGCATTTTAATTCCCCAGTAAGTGACCATAGCTACAATTAATTATTTTATTAAAATATTAATATTCTATCATGTGGACATTCCATAGTGAATTCAAGAATTTCTGAATTTGATGACAACACTATTTCCATAATGTTGTCATTGGAAACAACATTGAAATTTGGGGTATATATATGAAATTAAATAGTAGTCATTGTCTTTTCATGGGATTGGTTCTCAGTGGTGAGATTAATAGATTACAGCCCCAAAAGTTTATACAATTTGCAATTTCACAAACCAAATGTAAAAACATACATTTCTCCACACCCTCCCAACAGCACTTGCTGAGTAATAATAATCTTTTTCTTTTTCTTTTTTTAATTTTGGAGTAGATGAACTGGGGTGTAGGCCAAAGGTGTAGGGGCATTGAAAGGATTCACCAGAGACGACGTGGGGAACAAAAAGACCTAGCTACTGAAATACAATGCTGAGGGGAGCAGCACTGAGACAGGAGAGGTTCTGCTGTGCTATGTGGGTTAGCTCCCTGGCCAGGGACTGAACTCAGGCCACAGTGGTGATAGCACTGAGACTTAATCTCTAGGCCCCCAGGGAGGACCCACTTTTTTTCTTTATTTTTATCAATATGTTTGTTGATGGATCAACAGTGACATGTAATGTTTTACTAATGCATTTTTCAGATGACTGGCTAGAGAGAGAATATTTTCATTTTTATGTTGATCGTTGGCTCTCATCCAAACACTCTCAACTTTCTTTCTTCCACTTATTTAATGGGTAATTTATTCCCTTCTTTGTAATTTGTAAATACTTTCAGTTAATACATTATTTAATAGTATTGGAGTTAGTTTTTAAATATAGTATTTTCTTACCAAGAAATGTTTTCTCATGTTAATACATTTTTAAAAAACATAAATTCCTCATTAGAGGAACAAAATGGTATATATAACTCCCATATATATATATATATATTTTTCAACACTATCATATTCCATTGAAACATTTATATATTACAAATGTACATAAACACCACAAAAACTTTTAATATGACTTTATGTCTAGTTTCATATAGGTGTGTGTGTATATATGTGTGTGTGTGTGTGTGTGTGTGTGTGTGTGTGTGTGTGTGGTCATTACTTTCCTTTTCATATTTTCCCATCAAATATTTTTTTTGCAAAAAAATTTTCGTTAGGAAAATTGTTTTATTTTCATGTTTATTCCAATATTGTCAAATTATCTGGTTCTGACATATTGATCTAATTGAATTAGACAGAGTTTTTTTTTGTAATCATTTGAGGTAGTATTTGCTGCTGTTTCTGGTAAACAATCTTTCTTACAGTTAAGTAGGTCAGAAATTTTTTAAATTATAAATATGTTGCTGAGTTTTAGCAAATTTCCTTTTAACATTTATACATATTTTTAAGATTTATTTATGCATAAAATAACAGGGTGTAGGCCAGAGGTGCAGGGGGTGAGAGGATTCACCAGAGACAGAGTGGGGAGCAGAACAGGTGGATCTACTAAAATACACTGCGGAGGGGAGCAGCGGGAGAGATAGGAGAGGTCTGCTGCACCATGTGGGTTAGCCCCCTGGCCAGCGATCAAACTCATACTCCAGTGGCTGGTGATAGTTTGATAGTGCTGAGACTTTAACTCCTGTGCCACAGGGGAGGCCCAACATTGATGTTTTTAATCCTTTGCTTTTCCTTCACATTGCAGCTAGGTCTTTGGACATCTTATTTTCCTAATTAGTCACTTAATGGGTAGATCAAATAAATGCTCAGTTAAGTGGGACAAAAATAATAGTGTCTTAAAAGTTATTAAATAATGTTTCATGAAATGTGACACTATCCTCTTTTACAATAAAGAGAATAGCAACTAGTAGTTTGCACATCTGCATTTTTGGTTAATAGCAACACTACTTAACAATCAGCTGGGCTTCTGCTGGCATCACCCCTACCTCAAGGGGGATTAGCCACTCTTCCCAGTCCTTAGTCCTTATCTGTATCATAGCTTTTAGCACAATGTATTTTAAGTATATGTTTTTAGCATAATTACATCTCACTGCAAAAGGTGTATCCTTAGGGGCAACATTCTCTCTTTTTTGACATATAAGTGCCTTAGCACAGTGCCAAGCACATCATAGCTACTCAAAAAATAGATGTTGAAAAATTGAGCTTTTAAATAATATATCCCTTGCTTTTAGAATGGCAAAATGAGAAGAAAATGTTGAATAATCTTAAGTGCATATTTGATGACTGTTTTCTTAAAAGGTAAGTCTTTTTAAAGAGAGTTTAAAAAGTTAGCTCTTTCCCTAAGGAATTAAGAATGTTGTTCTGGTGACAAGAAAAAAATTGCTGTGATTCTCACTGAGACATAATGAATTCTGTTCCATCTGTTAAGGATTAAAAAGAAATAGAAAAGCAAGGGATGTAAGTGTACTTAGATCACAGAGCTAATCAATAAACATGTTCAATTTACTTAAAATGTCTGGAAATGTGAAGCTTAAACTGCTGTTTTATATCAGTATTGGAGTACTAACCAAAACCCTAGCAACTCTTCTTAGCAAGGAGTAGTACTCAATGTCTCTTCATCAAAGAAGGTGGTGTTTAGAACAAAAATTTTTGTAGGAAGTTAAGACTTATGGAATCAAATCACAAGAGTCAGTGCATTTGCTGGATCTAAACAGTCAATTTGGGGGTATGAAGTCAACAACTGGCCTCTTTACATTGATTGGCAGGTTATATATTGTTTAAAAATATGAGAACATGCACAGTTCAGGTGTGTCCTAGGGTTCTACAACAAATTTTATAGTTTTTTAAAGTAGATTCTATAAGTTCCATACCTGTAATCTAAAATAAATTCATTTGGAATATTTTTTAGAGTCATCAGGGGAACTCACCAGTTTAAATATTTCTTCTGGGGCCTCCCTGGTGGCGCAGTGGTTAAGTGCTGCGCTGTGGAGCTATCGGCAGCGGTGACGCGAGTTCGACGCCCGGCTGGGGAGATTCCCACATGGCACTGCCGACCTCTCCTGCCTCACCCGCTGCTCCCCTCAGCAGTGTATTTCTATCTGCCTGTTCTGCTCCCCATTCTGTCTCTGGCGAGCCTTCTCGCCGCCCCATGCCTCTGGCCTGTACCCCAGCTTAAATAAATAAACCTTAAAAAAAATTAAAAAAAAATAAAATATAAATAAATAAATAAATATTTCTTCTACCACTGTAGATTATTTTCCATAGTTTTCGCAATGCATTCCCACACACCTATCAAGAGCTGAACACTTCAGAAGTCTGAGATCCTTGGAGAAACACACATAATCAGTTTTTTTTCTATTTTTTTATTATCATTCATATTTTTTACATTATTGTGAATTCCCCATAGGTTACCCACCACCAATTCAACGATGAACCATCACCACAGTCCTTTGTGCTATTTTCTACCCCTTTTTGAGCCCTTATCCTCCCCCTCCCTTGCTGGATGTGTCTTTCTTGTTCGGTTCAACTATATTCCGGTTATAAGTGAAACCATTCGATATTTTTCTCTTTCTTTCTGGCTTATTTCGCTGAGCATGATCCCTTCTAGCTCCATCCGTATTGCTGTAAATTCCATATGTTTATATTTTTTGAATGCTGAATAGTATCCCATTGTGTATATATACCACATCTTGATCCAATCAACTATTTTTGGGCATCTGGGTAGTTTCCATATTTTAGCTATTGTAAACAATGCTGCAGTAAACATACAGGTGCATCTCTTTTTGGATTAATGTTTTTGTGTCCTTTGGGTAGATTCCCAGAAGTGGTATTACTGGGTCATATGAAGACTCCACTTTTAGCAATTTGAGAAACCGCCATACAGCTTTCCACAGTGGTTGGACCAGTTTACATTCCCACCAGCAGTGTAGGAGAGTTCCTTTTCCTCCACACCCTCGCCAACATTTGTTGTTCCCTGTTTCTTTAATACGTGCCATTCTGCAGGCGTATGGTGGTATCTCATTGTGGCTTTTATTTGCATTTCCCTGATTATGAGGAATGTTGAGCATTTTTTCATATGCCTATTGGCCATTTGCATTTCTTCTTTGGAGAAGTGTCTTTTAAGTTCTTCTGCCTGTTTTTTGAGTGGATTTTTTGCTTTGTTTTTGTTGAGTCCTGTGAGTTCTTTGCAGATTTTTGTGATCAGTACCTTGTCTGTTGTATGGAGTGCAAAAATTTTTTCCCAGTCTGTAGGCTGTTTCTTTGTTTTGATTAACGTTTCTTTTGCTCTACAGAAGCTTTTTAGCTTGACGTAATCCCAGCTATTAATTTTTTTCCTTCACTATCCTTGCTTTGGGGGAATGTGTCTTTAAAAATGTTACTAAGGTGGATGTCATGTACTGTTTTGCCTATGTTTTCTTCTATATATTTTATGGTTTCAGGTCTTATGTCCAAGTCTCTTATCCATTTTGAATTGATTTTCATGCATGGTGTGAGATAGTAGTCTAGTTTCATTTTTCTGCATGTAGTCGTCCAGTTTTCCCAGCACCATTTGTTGAACAAACTGTCCTTGTTCCACCAAATATTCTTTGCACCTTTATCAAAGATTAATTGTCCATATGTATGTGGGTTGATTTCTGGGTTGTCTATTCAATTCCATTGATCTGTATGTCTATTTTTATTCCAGTACCATGCAGTCGTAATTATTATGGCTTTGCAGTATAGTTTGGAGTCTGGGAGGGTGATACCCCCATTCTCCTTTTTGATCAGGAGGGCTTTGGCTCTTCGAGGTTTTTTGTGATTCCAAAAGAACTTCATCAGTATTCGTTCTATCTCTTTGAAGTATGTCATTGAGATTTTTATTGGAATAGCATTGAATCATAAATTACTTTTGGTAGTATGGCCATTTTTTTTTAAAGATTTATTTATACATACAAGCTGGGGTACAGGCCAGAGGCATGGGGTGGCGAGAGGCTTCATCAGAGACAGAGTGGGGAGCAGAACAGGCAGATCAGAAATACACTGCTGAGGGGAGCAGCGGGCGAGGCAGGAGAGGTCTGCCACACCATGTGGGATTTTCCCTGGCTGGGAGTCGAAATTGCATCACGTGCTGCCAACAGCTCCACAGCGCAGTGCTCAACCGCTGCGCCACTGGGGAGGCCCAGTATGGCCATTTTTGATGATGTTAATTCTTCCGATCCATGAGCAAGGGATGTCTTTCCATTTCTTTGTGTCTTCTTCTATTTCTTTTAATAATGTTTTATAGCTTTCTTTGTATAGGTCTTTCACTTCTTTTATTAGATTTATTCCCAGATATTTGATTTTTTTGTTTGTTTGTTTCAATTGTAAAAGGGGTGGTTTTCTTGATTTCCTCTTCTTCAGATTTATTATTTGCATATAGGAAGGCTACTGACTTTTGGGTGTTGATTTTGTATCCTGCTACTTTACTAAATTAGTTGATGATTTTGATTAGTTTTTCTGTGGAGTTTTTAGGGTTCTCTCTATATATTATCATGTCATCAGCAAATAGTGAAAGCTTTACTTCTTCTTTCCCTATCTGGATTCTTTGTATGACTTTCTCTTGTCTTATTGCTCTGGCTAGGACTTCCAGTATCATACTGAAGAGCAGTGGTGACAGTGGATATCCTTGTCTTGTTCCAGATTTCAGGGGAAAGGCTTTAAGCTTTTCACCATTGAGGATGATATTGGCTGTGGGTTTGTTGTATATGGCCTTTATCATGTTGAGTTATGTTCCTTCTATCCCTAGAATTTTGAGGACTTTCATCATAAATGGGTGTTGGACTTTGTCAAATGCTTTCTCAGCATCTATTGATATGATCATGTGGTTTTTCTTTTTCTTTTTGTTGATGTGTTGGTTTACATTAATTTTCTGATGTTGAACCATCCTTGTTTTCGTGGATCAATCCCACTAGGTCGTGGTGAATTATCATTTTGATGCATTGTTGGATTCTATTTATTGAGTTGTTTTTTTTTTTTTTTTTTGCACCAGTGTTCATTAGTGATATTGGGCTGTAGTTTTCTTTTTTTGTATTGTCCTTGTTTGGTTTTGATATTAGTGTAATGTTGGCTTCATAAAACGTATTTGGTAGTATTCCTTCTCTATTGTTTTAAAGAGTTTGTGTAAGACAGGCACTAGTTCATTTGTGAAACCATCCGGTCCTGGGCTTCTGTTTTTTTTTTTTTTTGGGGGGGGGTTGATTACTGTTTCAATTTCACTGCTTGTAATTGATCTGTTCAGGTGTTCTATTTCTTCTTGATCTAGCTTAGGATGTTTGTATAGTTCTAGGAATTTGTCCACCTCTTCTAGTTTGTTGAACTTGTTTGTATATAACTGTTCATAGTAGTGTCTGATTATTCTTTTGATTTCTGCTGTGTCTGCTGTAATTTCTCCTCTTTCATTTATGATTCTATTTTTTTGTGCTTTTTCCCGTTTTTTCTTTGTGAGCCTGGCAAGAGGTTTTGTCAATTTTGTTTATTTTTTCAAAGAACCAGCTTTTGGTTTCGTTGATCTTTTGAATTGTTTTTTTTTTTTTTATTTAAACTTCTATTTCATTTATTTTTGCGTTGATTTTTATTATTTCCTTTCTTCTGCTGGCTTTTGGGTTCTTTTGTTGTTCTTTTTCCAGTTCTTTGAGGTGGGATATTAAGTTGTTTTTTAGAGATCCTTCCTATTTTTTGATGTGAGCCTGTATTGCTATGTATTTTCCTCTTATAACTGCTTTTGCTGTGTCCCAAACATTCTGGAAGGTTGTATGCTCTTTGTCGTTCATCTCAAGATACTTTTTAATTTCCTTTGATTTTCTCATTAATCCAATGTCTTCCAATAGAGTGAGTTTCAATCTCCATAAGGTAGGAGGGTTCCTTGTTTTCTTTTCATGGTTTATTTCCAGTTTGATGCCTTTATGGTCAGAGAGGATAGTTGGTATGATTTTGACCTTGGCATATCTGTTGATGTTTGTCTTGTGTCCCAATATGTGGTCTATCCTGGAGAATGTTCCGTGCGCACTTGAGAAGAATGTGTACTCTGATTTTTTGGGGGTGCAGTGTCCTGTATATGTCTGTTAAACCTATGAGATCTAAGTCTTTATTTAGGGCTTTAGTGTCCTTGTTTATTTTTTGTCTCATTGTTTGTCCATTTGTGAAAGCAGGGTGTTGCAGTCTCCCACTATTTATGTATTTTCTCTAATGTCTTTTTTCAGAGATGTTTTTAAAGTTAGAAGTCTATTTATCTGATATAAGTATAGCTGTTCCTGCCTTCTTTTTTGGTCCGTTTTCTTGTAGAGTTGTTTTCCAACCTTTTACTTTCAATCTGTGTTTATCTTTTGTAGTTAGATATGTTTCCTGTAGGCAGCAAAAGGTTGGATTCTGTTTTTTTAATCCAGTATGCTACTCTGTGTCTTTTTATTGATGAGTTTAATCCATTTACATTCAGAGTTAATATTGCTATGCTGACGTCCATATTAGTCATCTTGTTGGCCTTTTTGTGATTTTATTCCTTCCCTATTTCTGTTCTACCTATTCATTCCTTTGTTGGTTTTGACTCTAGGGTTTCTTATAGTATTTTTTGGAGTGGGGGTTTAGTAGTCGTGAATTTCTGGAGATTTTGTCTGAAAAGGTTTTTACTTTTCCTTCATAGAGGAAGGAGAGCTTTGCGGGGTAGAGTATTCTTGGTTGGAATTTGTTCACTTGGAATTTGTTAAATATGTCTGACCATTCTCTTCTAGCCCCTAATGTTTGCTCAGAGAAGTCTGATATTATCCTGATAGGTTTTCCTTTGTAGGTTATCTGTTTCTTTGTCCTTATTATTTTCATTATTTTTTCCTTGTCTTGAACTTTTGGAATTCCTACTATTATATGTCTTGTTGTATTTTTGTTTTTGTTATGAAAATTTGGCGATCTTCTAGCTTCCTGTAACTCTATTTTCATATCCTTCTTTATGTTTGGGAAGTTCACTTTGATTATCTCCTTGAATAGCTTTTCAGTTCCTTGGTCTCTCTCCTCACCTTCTAGGACTCCTATGACTCTTGTATTTCCTTTCCTCATTTTCATGGTGTCTGATATTTCTCTGATTGCTTCTTCATTCTTTTTTCTTTGTACTTCTTTTTTCTCTTTTTGGTCCTTTCTGTTTCCGTATCTTCAAGAGTACTAATTCGTCCCTCCATTTCATCAATTCTATTTTCGTTGATTTTTCCAGAGTTCTTTAGGTCTTACAATGATCTTATAATCTCCGGCATTTCTTTCCTTTCCTTCTCTAGGGTCTCAATTCTGTTGCTCTGATCATTAATTATTTTTCTCATATCGTTCTTTTCCTTTCATTTTCTATATGTTTTTTAATCATGAACATTTTAAATTCTTTATCTGGTATGGAGAAAAGCTCTTCTATGCCATTGTTGTATTCTGGTGGCTGATTTTCTTTTTTGTCATGACCTTTCCCTATGGATTTGTTTGGTTATTTGTGGTTTTTCTTCTCCCTGTTGTTTGTCTTCTGATTTGTTCTACTCCTTGGGACACTGTGCTACTGATGTTGGCAGGCATTTCTTTGGAGTGCTCCTTCTGGGGTGTCTGAAACTGGTGGTCTGACCAGGTCCACTGCTATTACTCCAGAGTTCCACAGGCCTGCTTGGGTGCTGTCCTGCTGCTCCAGATGCCAAGGGGTCAATTCTGCCCCCTGTGAGTGCTGCATGCTGGCCTGTTGTTCTGTAGATCTGGGCACCTGGGAGTCCACGCCCACCCCACCTGTGTGCTGCCGTTTGACTGTTTCTATCACTGAGGATGGGTGGGGAGGGTCCGCTGCCTCCCTGCCAGCGAGCATGCCTAGTGGCTGTTTTGTGCCACGTCCGGTGCCTGGTCACTGCTTCTAGCATCAGGGGTGGGGCTCCACTCCTTCCTTGCATTCCTACAGCACAACCAGTTCCAGCCCTGGGGTGCCCTCCCGCAGTTGAAGTGTGCTGCGTGTGACGGTTCCTTCCCCTATGGCACCAGGAATCTTCCTCCCCGAGCTCACCTGGGGGCCCAGCCTGAGCAGTGGCTGGAGGTGTAGAGCTGGTTGGTCAGTCCCTAAGAACCCCTGGGCAGAGGCCTGTGGGCTAATTTGCTCCTTGCAGCTACTCTCCAGTCCTTGCATTCATGCCCCTGCAGTTGTGGTGCGCTGCTTGCAACAGTTCCTTCCCCTATGGTGCCAGGAGTCTTCCTCCCCAAGCTCACTTGGGGGCCCAGCCAGAGCGATGGCCAGAGGTCCAGTTTTTCTATTTTAAGGGCACAGTTTTTCTATTTTTGATATCTCCTTGAGACAGGGTAATGGCAGTACATATCTCTAGATTTAGTGTAGAGTGGATAGCTCAAAACAAAGCAAAACAAATAGTAAATGGCTGAACAGACAATTATAATCATAAACTATAACCTTTTTCAAGAACCCAGAATAACAAATTATCTTAGCTCCAAATTAACAAAATCATTCATTCCTCCACGCAATCATTCACTAATGTATTCAATAATTATTTTGAGTACCTATTCAATATTCAATTCTTTGGAAAACTAGAGATTTATTGATGAATAAAATAAGTTCCAAACCCAAAGATTTATAAACTAGAAGATGCTTGAATATTTAAAATAAAAATATGTAAATATGTTAAGTTACATATATATATATATAAAATTATATATATAAATGTCTTCTTTATTCCTCTTTATCCCTGAATTCAATATCTTCAAAACTGAGATAAAATGTATGTGCAGGCCTCCCTGGTGGCGCAGCAGTTAAGCACTGCACTGTGGAGCTGTGGACAGCAGTGATGCGAGTTTGACGCCCGCCAGGGAGATTCCCACATGGTGTGTCAGACCTCTCCTGCCTCACCCGCTGCTCCCCTCAGCAGTGTATTTCCATCGATCTGCCTGTTCTGCTCCCCATTCTGTCTCTGGTGGGCCCTCTCGCCACCCCACACCTCTGGCCTGTACCCCAGCTGGTATGTATAAATAAATAAATCTTTAAAAAAATGTATGTGCATAAGAGAAGTGACCCATTGTGGGTGACCGGGCACTATACACAGACTTCCATGCTATTGCAGCATTGGAAGCAAGCAGTGGTCAAGAGACAAAAGTATTTGACAAAAAGGAACTGAAGAACAAAGAAGACATTTACTTTGAAGACTTGAATACACCTTTGATTTTTATTGTAGTTGCTGTTCTGAATATACAAGGTTTATATATAAGGGAATTGAGGGAGTAGTGATCTTTTGAACAGGCTGATATAAGGTTGATGCTTGGTCTCAAAGTGAATTAAAAGTCCTGCTGATGATCTGTTTCAAATCAAAGAAAGAAAAAGAAACTAAATACAGACAGCTCCCCAACTAAGCTTTCTACATTTCAGATGTCTTCTAATAGACTTAGAGTGAGCAAGTTTCTTGACTTTTGAAGAGTCTGATATTTATTATGTTTTTTTTTTTGAAGAATTTGGATGCACATGCTGAATGTGATTTTTTTTTTTTTTAAAGGAGGACATTTCAAATACAAATGTTTCCCATCATATGGGAGCTAAAGGCATGATTGATTTTCTCACTGGAGCAAAAATAATTTGCTAACAGCATTAGGTAAGAAAACTAGATGTAGGGCCTCCCTGGTGGCGCAGCGGTTAAGTGCTGTGCTGTGGAGCTGTCGGCAGCGGTGACGTGAGTTCGACGCCCAGCCAGGGAGAATTCCACATGGCGCAGCAGACCTCTCCTGCCTTGCCCGCTGCTCCCCTCAGCAGTGTATTTCTGATCTGCCTGTTCTGCTACCCTCTCTGTCTCTGGTGAACCCTCTCACCGCCCCATGCCTCTGGCCTGTACCCCAACTTGTATGTATAAATAAAAAATAAATCTTAAAAAAAAAAAAAAAAGAAAACTAGATGTATAGTGACAGACTCACCATACGCTGGTTAGGAGAGTACAGCAAAGGAATCTATCAAAAATCTATCAAACAAAGATGGGAGGTGAAAAGTGAGATCTCTTCCATCATTTGACTTTTGATGACTTTATATTTATCATAAAACTCACCTGCTTTTGTGAGTTTATGTGAGGAAATGGAAAATGAAATGAATTACAGATTTGGAACAATTAAATCTTTCCATCAATGATGTGATATAACTCAACATCGTGATGTACTCTAAATCTGCTGGACTGAGACTATAGCAAAATATCCCTTGCATCTCCTGATTTTAGATATTTAAATCTCAAACTTTTCATATTATGGGGTCACTCTTTGCAATTATAAGATTGTATTCCAAGCATAAGAGGGTATAATTTTTAAATAATACTTGGTGTCAAATATACTGCAAGATTTCATGCCATTAACAAAATCGGGTGTTCTCAACACATAACAGAATGCCATAGAGTTTTCTATTTTCACTCCAAACCTAATGAAAATATGGCTTTTGAGCATCCACTAGTTAAAAAAAACAAAACAAAACAAACAAACAAAAAAAAAAAAAACCCAGATGATACTGGTGATACATCTACGGATCAGACACAGCTAACCGTGAAAGTTCCTGTGATCCAATGATGGGATTTTGGCATAAACACATTGAGAGTTAAATAACAACATTAGACTCACTATAACAAACCAATTCTTTTTTTTTTTTAAGATTTATTTTTGTTTATTTATACATACAAGCTGGGGTACAGGCCAGAGGTGTGGGGCGGTGAGAGGGTTCACCAGAGACAGAGTGGGGAGCAGAACAGGTAGATCAGAAATACACCGCTGAAGGGAGCAGCAGGCGAGGCAGGAGAGGTCTGCCGCACCATGTGGGATTCTCCCCGGTTGGGCATCGAACTCCACAGTGCAGCGCTTAACCACTGCGCCACCAGGGAGGCCTTAACAAACCAATTCTTGATGTATTGCTAAATAAACAACTACCAACTCTTTTTTAAGGGTTCAGTAGCATTACAGCTTTTACTGAACTTTCTCAGTATTTCCTATGTGTGCATGTTGGTAAAGTTCCCAAGGAAAGCACTGCTAATTCTATGAAACAGCCTAAGAATGTAATTTGTGCGACTCTCTCAAAGCACTAAGCACAGATAGAAGATGACAGATTTTCACTAGTAGCAGCTGCTGAAGCTCTGCTGTGGTCCCTGGTTGGAATCTTCTCCCGGTAGAATTTATACATTCTTTTACTGAAGCAGGTGCCTCAGCATGTGGGACAATTTGGTATTGTTGACAGATCTGATCCCATTTGCTGGCAAGGTAAGTTTGTTTTCCAAATGCTTTGAGTCAGCTAACTCATTAGGGCCCTCTGATGAGCAGCTAAAGATGCAATGATCCTCTTGAAAATGTGTGCTATGATGGGTATTCATTGGAGACTAGCTTACCAAATACTATCTACAAACTGCCTTCCATATGGAGGAATACAAAATGGAAGAGAAGCACAATCTTATTAACACTCTGTAGAAATGTATTATACAGGAGGTATTAGGCTTCCCTGCTTGTTCCTGCACGAACTCTGATTCAAAATAACATGCTCTGAATATATCCCCTTTGAGGTAAAGAGGTTATAATATAAGTCCTTATATTAAACAGTAACAGGATTACTAGTAAATTGTATTTCTCTGTAAGCTCCCACATGTTCCTCAATGTTACATTAGTAATAGCACAGACATCAAAAGATCATTATTTTCAGCTTTAGCAGTGATAAGCTTAATGCTGCTTTCAATAATTACTGAATCCCTGCCTTTGGATTTACTCTTTGTCCACAGTTAACACTTCCTTTAAATTGTTAAAGATCTCACCAGGATGACAGCTCTGATGCGAATCTAAATGGAAAAACAATGTCTGCCTACCTCTCCATCCCTTCTTCATTCAGCCATGTAGTGAATATGTTGTATGAACAGTTACTATGTTCCAGAAGCTTGTGTTCAATGCTGATGAGTAAGTACAACTGGTATCTCCCTTCACAGAATTTAAGTTTGAAGGAGACAGTGATAACATGTTCTTATAGTGCAGTGCTGGTGAAGTACAAAGGGGAACAGAAGCACAGAGTGTTGAGATTTCCTGTAGCTTAAAAACAAATGGAATTGGATTTTTAGAATTATGGAGTTTGATTCACATTTGCCAAATGTGAATAATTCAGATTGGCTACGAGGAAAAATCAGTATTTATGTGACTTTACAAGTCCCTGACAAAGAGCATGTGTTTTCTAGAGAAGGGCTTATTAATTATGAAGAGAATTGCCATGGCATGCTACTTAGGAAAGTAGAAAGGAAAGTATTGAGCAGATTGTTAAAGCTATTATGAAAGAGTTGTCCCTAAGACAAACATAGTTAAAAGGGTGAGACTGAAATTTTCTGACAGGCAATGCAAATATGTCATTCTGTTTTTTATATATTATCATAGATAGCTTATTTATCTTGTTCAAATTTCAATTAGACTTTTAATCTAAACAAGAAAATACAACTTTACAAGATTTATTTCAGCATCTTTTTTTTAAAGAATAGTAATAAAGGGGAAATATTTGAAACATAAGAAACTGTGGATTTAAACCAGGACATCGGTGAAAAGATGCCCCAAGTTAACATGTGCACATCAGCCTCGGAAGCATTATGTCCATAATACAAGTAAGAGAACAGAAAAAGTGCTTGGTGAATATACTAGAATAGCTTAGTGTCATGGTGAAGGTAATGCTTCTTCCATGAATAAAGAAGAAAGGTGGTAATTAGAAACATGGGGGTGGGGTGGGAAATAAAGCTATAGCAGCAATTCCAGATACAGATATAAGCAAACTAATGTATGACATTCTTTTCATTTAAGAAACATTTATTTAACTTTAATTGTGTAGACATAAACCTAGGTAGATGATTATATTGATGTAGAAGATAGACAAGTTTCCTAGTTTCCTACCCTATTGGAGTTTATATTGTAGAAGAGAACACACACACACACACACACACACACACACACACACACACGCACACAAACTACAAGGGCAGTAGGGTAGAAGGTTTTTTAGAGGGATGAGCAACACTTTAACTAGGGTGGCAGGAAGACTTCTCTGGAGATGTTAAATAATGAGAAGAAACCAGCTATGCTATGATCTAGAGAAAGAGTAATATGAGTGAATAGAAAAACTGAAGCAGGGGATCATACTTAGCGAAATAAGCCAGAAAGAAAGAGAAAAATATCGAATGGTTTCACTTATAACAAGACTATAGGGAAACCAAATAGACACTTGGGAGGTGTGGGGAGGGGGAAGATAAGGGAACAAAGTGGAGTAGAAAAGGACACAAGGGACCACAGAGATGGGTCATGGGTGAATTGGTGGTGGGCTACCCAAGGGGAATACAAAATGTAAAAGATATAAATAACAATAAAAAAGTATGTATTAAAAAAAAGCTGAAGCAAAGGCATTAAGGCAGGTATAAGGTAGGCATATGTTGAGAATAAAAAGAACAGTGAGACTAGACTAAAAGGAAACAGGTAAGAAGTATTTAAGTTTACATTACAAAGAAAGTGTGTTGTTACGGCTAGAAGTCTATATTTTGTTCCAAAGTTAATGTTCCAGTAATTGCAGTGTATAACGTTGCAAGTAATATACTATGACAAGTGAATTTAAAGCATCACTCTTTCATGACTTATGTAATAAGGCAATAATACTGATATAGTCAATAGGCCATGCAATTTGTACCAGGATGGCAAAGTAAATGAAAAGTGGTGATCACATTAAGGATATATTTCTGAGGCATAACTGTATGAATTATTGATGTTTAAAAGCTAAAATGTGCTAGGGAAAACAGGGAACAAAAGGAGAAATCGAGGTTTGGAGTAAAGAAAGGCAGAGATAACCCAGTTGATCAGGATACTTGAAATTGTCCCTTTTGAGTATAAACTATATTTATTCCCTTTAAATCCAAGCATAAAATAAATAATTACAGAAAAAAGTAAATATTATAAGCTTTAACAATGTATAAGCAATAGTAAAACTAGGGGTAGGAGTGAAGAAAAGTGGAAGGGAATTTGGGGGAGTTGATCTACTCATCTCATATATTCAACTATCTCACTAAGAAAAAGAATTCCAAGATTTCAAACCCTAAACAAATTTATCTTCCTGATACATCCCTAATTTGATTAACAGGTTTAGGTTTTTTGTTTGGTTTCCCTTGCCTTTTTTTTTTTTATTTATTTATTTATTTTTTTACTTATACATACAAGCTGGGGTACAGGCCAGAGGCATGGGGCGGCGAGAGGGTTCACCAGACACGGAGCGGGTAGCAGAACAGGCAGATCAGAAATACACTGCTGAGGGGAGCAGCGGGTGAGGCAGGAGAGGTCTGCCGCGCCATGTGGGATTCTGCGGACAGCTCCACAGTGCAGCGCTTAACCACTGCGCCACCGGGGAGGCCCCTTCCCTTGCCTTGTTTACCAAAAGTGCCACAACTTTTCTGATCACTCCAAGTTAGAATGACTAAACTTCTGATTGCCCAGGATTGTTCAGATGTATGCTTAATTTTCTAATAGTAATCAGTAATAGAGCCTAATTCATACTTAAAAGTCTGCTTCTCTGCATTATAACTAAATGATCAGTCATTCTTATGTACCAAAAAGTACAGTGATACTTTGAGTCACAAAATAATTCTTACATCAGAAACCAGTTTATTCAGATCCAGAGAAAAGTCAGCACTTCTGTCTTTATTCATGTTCTTTTATTTCCCAAAAAGTCTGTTGCAGAAAGGAAGCCTGCAGCTATAGAAAGGAAGGAAAGTTACAAGAAGTTTTATTATTTTCCCCCTACAAAGGTGTAGTTCTTTGGCAGATGGTCTTTTTTTTTCTATGAAATGTAAACTGTGTGTTAGCTATATCGTTCTCCCAGCCTGACATTTACCTGTAGATAGATGTTTGAGGATCCAAAGACTGCTTTTTGTTTTGTATTGACTCAGTTACTTTCAGTACAATATAGCTGTATTTTGGCCAAATAATTTTCTTTAAAATGTTGTAGTTCTCCTGTGAATCCTATAGATTCTCACTAATACAAATAAAAGCCATACCCACAAATCATTCTGTGATGAGTCCTTACTTTACCTTTAAGTTCTGGTGAGTGTACTTAGAAACAACTTTTCATGATTGAAGTAATATTGATTTATAACATTGTATAGCATTCAGGTGTACATGCTTTTAAATTAACAACTGTGTATACTATATTACTGTTGGGGAGTGTAAATTGCTGCAGTCATTATGGAAAACAGTGTAGAGATACTTCAAAATATTAACAGTAAAAATGTCAAATGATGTAGCCATCATACTTCTGGGTATTTATGTGAAGAGTGTGAAAACACTAATTTGTAGAAATAGATACACCTCCATATTGATCACACAACTATTTACAATAGCCAAGAATTGGAAACAATCTGACTGCCCATCAAAAGTTAAAGGATAATAAAGATGTGGAAAACACATACACACACATTGTGATACTAATTAGTTATAAAAAAGTTGAAATACTGTCATCTGCAGGAACATGGATGCAGTAGAGGGTATTATGCTTAATGAAATAAGTCACAGAACAACAAACACCATATGATTTCACGAGAATGTGGTAAAGAAACTAATGAATGACCTAAACTTCTTAGAACCACTGATGTTTAATTGGAATACCTGCCCTGACAAACCCTGGAAGTACAGTCTCCCAACACATCCTCCTCCCTGTAGATTATCTGGCAACATCTAACCAACTCAAGTCCTGCCCATTAACTTTCTCAGGACTGAGATGCCAAATTACCATTTTTTCCTAACTGAAGGAGAGAAGTAGCAAACCTTCTGGTAGGATCCTATTTCATGAGCTGAGGAAAATAAAAAGGCTCCCACACTTATTCCATTAAGAAAAATCATACTTTCATTAGAGCATCTGATTGCAGGATAAGGAAGAATGTCCAAAAATAGCATTTTGGCTCTAAGACTTATTTTCTACTTCTTTTTCAATTATTACTCATAGCTTTCCTATAAATTATGACCCAGTGACTTACACAAAGAAATACAGGTTTTTTTATTCCAAATTAAAACAGATTCTCTTTAAAATGCAAAATATCTCATTTAAATATTGCTTCCTTTTGGTATTTTCACATCTGTTGCCTCTTACTCTTCCTTCCCACATAACACTCTTTTCTAATTTTAAAGACATATTCATTCATAATTCTGTTAATTAGTGTCATTCAAGTGGCAAGAAATAGAGATACCCAAGCTACTTCAGGTCACATAAAAATATACAAGAATGTAAAATAAATATGTTCCAAGCTGGTCAAGTAGCTGCAAGTAATTTGTATAAGACCTGTAATAACAACTTCTTTTCTTTGTTAAAACAAAAATTCTTCTGACCCAAGTACTAATCTCAAGATGTGTCTACCCTGTCATCCAATAAGATGTGGATAATTGATGTTTTCTACATTATGCCTAAGATCTTCTATCATTCTGTTTTGTTATGACTCTTCCATTATAATTGATTAAATTTTCTACTTCTGCATGTTTGTGCATGGGTTCATGTGTGTTCCTTTAAGTTTACCTTTAAATTTCACAAAGAGAGATTTCTTTTATTAGGAGTTCTCAAATCAGGCTGTCTACTTGGGCTCTGAATCTTAGTGATATAGACATTATATGATTCAGTTAACATATTGGAACAAACTCTGGGTTAAGAGAAAATAAGAGGGGCCTCCCTGGTAGCGCAATGAGTTAAATCTCAGCCTATGAAGCTATCTGCAGCCACTGCAGCACAAGTTCAATCCCTGGCCATGGAGATCCCCACAAGGCGCAGCAGACCTCTCCTGCCTCGCCCGCTGCTCCCTTCTGCAGTGTACTTTAGTAGATCTGCCTGTTTTGCTCCCCACTCCGTCTCTGGTGAATCCTCTCACCCCCACCCCTCTGGCCTACACCCCAGTTCTTGTATACATAAATAAATAAATCTTAAAAAAAAAAGAGAGAGAGAGAGAGAACATAAGAGTACATATAACCTGAATATGGCTTCTTACATATGATTACTTTCCTCAGTTGAGGAGTTCAACGTAGCAGATTCAGCAAGGTTTCTGGATTCACACCAGTCAAAAACTGTAAATTTTTAAGAACTAAACATTCCTTAGCACCAAAACTAAGAGACTCTGATACACACAGAGATACACAGATACAGCTGCATAGATTTCTTATGCAAAAGCAGGGTTAAGACTCACTGACTTAGTACATGATTGGTTTTATTCAAGTGGTTTTAAAAATTTGAAATGAACCATTTTACCTTGTAAAAAATATCAGCCACTTGACCCATCTGACTTTCTAAAGAATTTATGGTATCTTGATATATGTATCTCAATTTATACAGTTCTATAGAATTTACCTTTATATGATTTCTATTTTAAGAAACAGCTGAATTCTAACAATATAATACAAGAGAAATCATACCCCCTTAATAAAACTTAATATAATAAAGTCATATTATAACTTACTTGTGAGACTTTTTCCTAACTTCTTGGTTTACACACACACACACACACACACACACACACACACACACACACACACCACATAAAAATACTGACATTATTATTATATAGAATATAAGTATCTGGTGTTATTTATATTTTATTCAAAAAGACTATGATAACTTTACATTTCTCAGTTTTCCTAATGACTGAGTATAGCTAGCAAAAATATTAAAGACGAATAGATCCATACTACTTAACAAACAAGAAAGAATGATGTAATCACTACTCATAAATAAAAACACTATTCCAAGATCTATTTTATATGCATACTCATAAACAAGTAATTCCATTTAGTTCTGACAGCAGAAAGTTATGTGAAATCTATTTATTTATACAGGGCAAGGATATATGTTATTGTTTAGACCAGGATACTCTTTGGAGTGAAAAAGGTCAGTAGTAATAATTTTTTGAGACTAAACTGGGACTGGTATGGAGATATTTCTATTTGTCAGATTTCAGAATCTCTGTGGGAGCCAACAGAGTGTTAGCAGTTGGAAGTGTGGTGTAAAGGTCATGTCAAGCCTTACACGGATACAGGTTTTTATATGAGTGAAATGGTAATGATTCTGAGGAAAAGGAAAGAGTAACATGAATTGATATTAATTGTTAAGATTACTCTATATTGGTTTTGGAAGACTGCTGCCAGGCCAGACACGTGGTGATTGTTTCTTAGAGGAGATAATAACAATGGAGATGTTGAAAAGTGTTCACATTCTGTATATATTTTAGGTAAACTTGATGAAATTTCTGGTTGTATTGGATACAGAATATATAAGCAGAAGAGTGAAAGTTTAAATTAAATTGCTAGTCCAATCAATAGACACTAACTGAATTAGGAATGGATAGCTAGAGATGACAAGAAGATGGACTTCAACATTAGAAGGGTGAGCAAAAGAGAAAAAATCAGCAAAGATGATTGAGACCACTCAGTTTGACTGAATGAAATAAACCAAGACATTTGGTGTCCTTGAGGCTAAGAGAAGAAATACTATCAAGAGGTAAAGTATGTTAGATTAAGTAATGTAAGACCTGAGAATCCACCAGTGAATTTAGTAACATGAAGATTATTTAAATTGAAAAGAGAAACATCAAGATATGGGTTAAAGCAAATGCCTAATTGGAATGAGTATCAAAAGGCAATGCTATGTTGGAATTGGATATGCTGTGAGTAGATTACATTTCCTAGAAATCTGGCTATAAATGGGAGCAAAGTGATAGAAGCTTTGTGAGGTCAAGAGAAAGTTTTTCTCTTTTCATAGACAAGAGCAATAGTATGTTTCTATGATGATTTCATTTGAGAGAAAATATTTGATTATGTAGGAGGGGAATAATTGTTTTAAAGGTATTCTGCAATAGGCTGGGCCTTCCTGGTGGTGCGACGGGTTAAGTCGCAGCCCTATGAGCTATCCAGAGACACTGAAGCACGAGTTCGATACCCGGCCAGGGAGCTTCCTATATGGTGCAGCAGACCTCTTCCTCCCCTCATCAGTGTACTTCAGTCGATCTGCCTGTTCTTCTCCCCGCTCTGTCTCTGGTGAATCCCCCCACACACACCTCTAGCCTACAGCCCAGCTTGTATGCATAAATAAATAAATCTTTAAAAATATATATTCTGCATTAGGGCTAACAAAAATGGATCTAGTGTACAAGTAGAAGGCACTGATTAATTAATTTTAATTGAGGTACCATCATTCCAATTCCTTGTGAGTAAGGAATGTCCCACCTTAGGTTTAGTCATAATATCACTCCCACCATTGAAGCACCCATAGTCCTCTACTAAAGTTCATCTTCTCTCCCATCCCACCCCCCTCCTCATTCTCGCCCCCTTCCGCTGACAGCCATAGATCTATAATCAGCTTTCAAGGATTTGTTTTAAAGATTGTATTTGTCTGAACCTTTGATTTTTCTATATTCCATCTATAAGCAACACCACTTGGTCTTTCTCTTTCTCTCTCTGGCAATCAATTTATTTATTCTTTCTAAACTTATTAATTTTCTTATATCATGGTTCATTTTTGTACAGTCATTGGTTACTGCCCTCAGGTGTAATCCCAGTAGTTCTCTCACCACCATAACACCAGTATACCAGTGAATAATCACCATAGTCCTTTGTGCTCTTCTCCCTGTTTTGACCTTTCTCTCCCCCTCCCTTGCTGTATGCTTCAGCTCCATATTCAGCTTGCAAATTTCATCTTTTTGCTTGACCTTTTTTTGGTTTCTCTGCATTCCACTTGTAAGTGAAATCATCTGATACTTATCTTTTTCCTTCTTACTTATTTCACTTAGCATAATCCATTCCTGTTCCATCCATGTTACTGCAAATGGCATGAGTTTATCTTTTTTGATCACTGAGTAGTATTCCATTGTGTGTATATGCCACAACTTCTTGATCTACTCATCAGTTTTAGGAATAGCTTTAGACCAGATCATGACGAGGTGTGAGACAAGAGGTGTAGTGGGTAGGCACAGCTCTAGGAATTTGTGAGGTATCTCTGTTGAATATTAAGTTTTCTTAGTGAATTTGCCAGTGAGGTGACTTGCACATGAGTAGGGAGGCAGCCTTAGAATTATGAGGAGAAAGGAGGAGTATAAAATTAGTCTTTTGGAGAGTAGGAGAAAAGGTGGATTCTGGAAATAGAACATGATCTCCTAGTCATTTGAGAACCATGGTCATCAGTTTGGTAGCATGTCTTCCACCAGTCATGTTTAACTGCACATGTGCCTTCAAAATTTTGAAGAAAAATTCTTTCTAACATAGAATTCTATACATTTATAAATGTATAGAAATCAGGATGAGATTTAAAAAAAATTTCAAACATGCAAGTCTCAAAGGAGTAACCTCCCATGCACACATTCTCAAGTTATTACTGAAAGATGTACTCTACCAAGACAACAAAAAAAAACTAAGGAGGAGGGAGACATGTGACAGTGGGAAACAGGACAGAGTTGAAAGGGATTCTTGAGTATATAAGTGAAGGGAGAGACCAGCAAGACAGTTGAACTTAACGAAATCAGATTAGAAGAGACACTGACACAGGAAGATAAAATGGATAGAATATGTCAAACAATTAAATGTCCTCAGAGTAAATTCAAGAAATTAGGAAAAAGTTAATTACCGATGAGTACATAAAAATCATGACAATTTTAGTTCTCAGTAAGATAAAAATTTGTTCCTGGAGGGAAAAGTAATTATACTTCCTTAACTAGTTCACCTTTGAATAGTGGCTCCTTTATCATAATAATGCAAAAGCTGAATATTATCAAAAATTTCACGTAACAATAATGGGAGGAGAGATTTAAGTTCTTATATAAAGGGAGAGGATGGATAGTAATTAACTAAGGCTAAAAAAAAAATCAGGATGCTTCAATATAAACAGGTTATTTGGAAACTAAAAACAATAGCAAAGTAATCAGTAGAGATGAACTGGTTGTCTCTAGATTGAAAGAAGGCTGAGAAGCAGAGAAGATTGCTTACACCTCCTCCAATAAATAATACAGAACAATTTACTCTTTATGTTCATTCATAGCTACTAAAGAAAAAAGGTTAGTATGCATTGCATGCTTGAAAATAAATGGCAAGAAGATATTTACTACCACCATAGTAGCTAGAGAGTTAAGTATGTGTGGTGACGGTTAAGAACAAAAAAGAAATAGGTTTTGGGAAAGAAGGTCAAACCAAGGATTTTTACTTGACTGAAAAGAATACAAGAAGTCCTTGAGGGTAATGAAAGAAGAAAATGATATAATCAGATTTGTACAAAGAAAATTCAAACAATGGTGTAGAATGTTGCTTGGAGAGTTTAAAATTAGAAACCTGGAAATAAGTCTGAATATTGAGACATTTCAGTAAAAACAAAGCAGGGCCTGTGCTGGCTGCTGCCTCCCAGGCCATGTGCAGCTGTTCCTTTCCTATTTTCTTTACTCTTGCATATTTCTCTTTTTCTTTTTACGCCCCATTTTTCTACTCTAAGGTTAGTAATAAAAGTAGAGTGTGTGTGTGTGTGTGCACACACGCCCATGCTCCTACCTGAGTCAACATGATACATGTATTTTTTCTAAAAATGATACACAGCTATGGTCTTTACCTATTTTTTTTTTTTACATACAAGCTGGGGTACAGGCCAGAGGCGTGGAGCGGTGAGAGGGTTCACCAGAGACAGAGTGGGGAGCAGAACAGGCAGATCAGAAGTACACGGCACTGGGGAGGCCCTGGTCTTTACCTATTTTAAAGATAGATGTGTAGAAAATTCCATAAATTTATGAAGAAAAATAATGCATTTTAGACTCTTGATATTCATATTTCTTTCTGGATCAGTCTTTAATATAAAATATATTGCTTAAATTTGTTCTCTAAACCCTAACTGGAGGTTTAGGAGAAAACACAAAGATCTAACATTACTGCTCTTAAAGTATCAGTGATGCTGTAAACCAGCCCTAATATACTTTAATGGGGTATAAGCAAGGCTAATACCCAGCCCTTTGACAGTCTTCTAACATAAAATCTAAACCAAAGCATAGGCCCTGAGTCTGATTGGCCATGAGTGGGATCAACCCCTGATGCTATTTATCTTTCCTCGTATGATGCCCGAGTCCTTTCCTTAGAAATTCTTTCATTAACTGTTCATTTTGGTCTCTCCGTTTCTGACAATCATTTTTCTTCTCTGTGTTACTACCACGCTATTTCTTAATGTCTCTCTTTCCCCACTCTCACTCCCTCCCTCCTTCCCTTCCCCCTAGTCCCTCACTCCCCCTCCCTTTCTCCTCTTCCCACCCTCCACCCCCCTTTCAAAAATGCATGAGTCTCATGTTTCTATAGTTTACTAACTTCTCTTTTATCAGTCAGATCTTTTGCCTTCTATGTATGTGGAGCAGAAAAACTATCCACTCAACCTCCATTTATCTTGCTTTTATTTCTCTTCATTTCTTTCCTTTCCAAGAAAAAAAAGCTGACCTAACAGTGCTTTGTTTTCAGTAATCAGTGAAGCAAAGCAGAGGAACTAAAAAATGAGAGGTTAAAATATAGTGTTATTCTAGCTCCAGAATTTATTTGAATTCTCAAACAAATATGTTCATACAGCAAATATTTTAGAAGCTCCTATCATGTCAAAACTGTATCTCTTAGGAGACCACCTCCCAAGGCACTGAGAGATGGAATCGTGACTCTGTCAACATGACTGTCTGAACCTGCTCTATGATGTGCGGAGGCCAATGAAGATGGAAAGGCAATCACGATGGAGAAGGCACATAACTTACTAAGTGCTATTGGTAAGCAGAGTGTCAAGTGTGGAGCATTCAAAGCAAAGATTCCCAGCATGAAACAAAACTCTTCCCCTCGAAGAAATTACAACAGACTATCTACGGTTAGGTGTATCCAGTGGAGAATAATGGTAATGAGCTGTGGCTGGAACATCAAAATAACCTGGGTTTAATCTTAGCTCCACTCCATGCCTGTTTGAAGGTGGTGAGTTATTTCCTGAGACAGAATTTATTGAGTACTCACCACGCAGTCTGACATATAGAGAACATTCAATAAATGTGAGCTATTATTGTTCAATTAAGAAATAATTAAGTCTCTAAAGAAACATATGGAAATAAATATTAAGTGCTTTTTCATCACATTTATAAGATTAAATTCAGTCTCAGAACCAATCAGGTAAAAGAAGAATTAGAGGACAGACCATAGGAAAATGGGCTGTCCACAAAGCTAGAAGACAGGTCACTGAAATTGTTCAGGCGCTCCTAGATATCATCTTCTCTGTTTTCTCTTTTCCAGATGAGGACACAACTCCGTTTATTTGATGAAAGAAACTAAAACGATCAATGTTCGGAAATATGCCTTTGAACAAAATATCACAGAATGTTTGTGTTCTTTTGGGATGCTAATGCAAACCACATGTACAACAGGGACAAGGAAGAATTACCTTCCAAATCCAGTGATCCAAATCCTGGGTCACTGGTACCAGATGCTTTGCAACTGTTTAATCTTTTTTGGAATCAAGAGAAAAGTGAAAGTCATTCTGAGATACTCTGGATCTGTTCCTGTCCGTTACTAAACAGTTGAAAGGTTCTTAGTGTTTTCCAGATGTTGAGAATAAGTGAAGACCTCTAACACATTTTAAGATGTTGGCTGGAAAGGGGGGTCGGTAGGGAAATAGAGTACAGGGAAACTGAAGGAGAGAACCAGATGTTCCAGACTCAATAGCTCAGACTAGGACAATTTTAGGTAAATGTTCCCCAAAAAGAGCCACACCAAAGGGCTTCATACCTGTCCCTACACCTCTGAAAGTCAGCCCACTGGACAGTTGAAGGCAGGCCAATTCAAATTGCTCTATCTTCTGGCTCTTCCTTCCCAAGTTAGCTAAGCACACAAGTCCCTTGAGGATCTTGAAACTGAAAATGCCAGGTTATCAGAGGAAACTCTGAGAACTCCTCTCAAGCTCCCAGCGATGGTCAATAGGAAAGTTTTCAGGTAAAATTTAGGGGTGTAGAGAAGCAGGAGCAGAATACTAATTGAAGAGAGGTTGAGATGAAGAGGGAAAGAGATGGAAGGGGGTGACCACATAGCAAGAAAAGTTAAATATATACCAAGGTTTTGATGGCATATGGGTGGTTATAATTTAAAGAAAAATCATTTCAACTTATCTTCCTTAAAGAGTGACCCAGGACATTGCAATATGAAATTTTTACTGTAAAATTACACTCTACCATAGGTATGGACCATAAGTATGGACCTGAGTTTTTCCCTGGAAGAAAATTCTGGCCTGTTACATCATGGTTTGCACAAATATCTTTGTAACTAAAATAGTGGACAGAAATTTTGAGTTTTCTTAAATATTTTCATTGGTAAAGGTATATTGCACACTCTTTATAAACTCCTGTTTTAAAAACCATGTGAATAGGAATTTGGCCAAGAATATTTGGCTGTGAGCAATTGTGTAAATATTCAGAACACTTACTACTCCAAGAATGATCCCAAATGCATAACTACCATGTTTTTGAATGATATTTTATTTAGGGAAGAATAAAGTCTTATTGGACTGAAATCAAGTGAGATAAAACAGATAGTTGGTAACACGCCTGATATCCCCAAGGCTACAAATCTCAGGAATCCTTTTCTTTAAAATGCATCATTTTTGGGTTTCAGAGACAGAAAATCTGTACCATTGGAAGAGTAAAGATATTAGATCACCTAGTAAAAAATACGTGAAGTCAGCAAACATAATAAAATACTGATATTAGTATGTGTGTGTGAGAGGGTGGACTGAGAAGGAGAAAATGAAACGTCTATCTCTGGGTTACTGTCCATCATTGTGAGAACTTCACAGGAAATAGTAGTCTATGGGGGAGGAGAAAGTAGGGAGAGTTTTGCTCTCAGAGGAAAAGGCGTGAGAGGCCACAGTGAGAGGCAGGTCCCCAGAGTGTGCAGCAGATGTCATCAAAGAGTCCATAAGATACCTTGCAAATCTGAAAAAAGCAGTAAGATAGGTGAGTGAGAATCACACAAGACCCTGTAAAAAGAAAGGTTTTCCTCAATTTTTTTTGGACTTAAAAATTATCCAAAGAGTCAGGAATGTGAGATTCTAGGTTTAGATTAGGAACATAAGAGAAAACTCAGTTCCTGATAAAGGATGCCAAATTCTTCCTCAAGACTGACTGATGGAGGACCAGCTAGATATAATACCTGTGTGAGCATGGGGTGGGGGGGGCATGTCAAAGCAGTATCATGGCTCTTCAGATTTTATTTTGCATACAATTTTTAGTTAAAATGTTTAAAATGTTATCATTTCATTGTTTATTCTGGTATCATAATTTAGATTTGGGAAAGTTAAACTAGTAGAATAACTGAAATAATGAGTATTGTTATCTAAATGCCTTTTTAAAAGTGAAAACCAAAACTATACAAACTTAAGATAAAAGATAAATAAAAGTAATGTACATAGAGTATTAAAAATGAAATGAAATAATAATCTCCCCTTAACTACTTATCCTTCAATAATACTACATGATCTTATAGGGTTCCTATATTTCTCTGTATAGTCAGAAATACTTATGTACTCTTTGAGATGTTCTCCCAGAGGGAATTTGGACAGTCTTATTTTTTCAGATTTGGTGCTTAACTGAGGTTAATGTTGGATGATTCTGAACCTGCATCCATTGAGATCAATTTCAAGACCTTATAGTTAAGAGTAGAAGAGAAAAATAACTCTGTAAAAAATATACTGGTCACCAGAGGGAAGAGAAAGAGGAGTTAGAGAGGAAAGGGGAAAGGCACTGGCATAAGAGATTTGGTGGAGGATGAGGGAGACATGTGTGCACATGTGAAGGTGTACTACTGTAACTGCAAAATTATACAGACATATAAAGTACCGACACACTGGTTTTTAAAAAAAGAGTTCCAAATTTAGAGATACAGTTACAGTCTAGTCACAAATTGTTTGGTATGATAATATGTAACACTTATATCAAACTGTACCTGTCATTCTGTACTTATAAACTGTACATAAAGTTAGTGTAAAAACAAAGAAGAGAGTTTTAGATGAAGAAGGTGTCAAAAAACTTAGCAAAGAGCAAACTGAAATAATGACATTTTGTGGAATAGGGGACTAATTTTAATACTTCTGTGATTTAAATTGACCCCCTTTTGCTGTCATCCTGCTCTACCCCAATTTTCCTGTGAAACACTATAACTGGCAACACTAGTACACAGTCTAGTCTTTAAAATAGAAGCCACTAAAGAGAATTAAGGCATTTTAGGGAAGCACTCCGTCTAAACAGAAGGTAAGGTAACTAATGATCACCTTGAAACAGTTTGCTATTATTTTAAAGGCAGGCTAATTTTTAAAGTAGTATGAAAATGGCTGTAAGAACTGGTTTGAAGGGCTCCTACTGGTCAATCTAGGACAACTGAGGCATCCAAAGGAAAGCCAAGATCGCTGTCAGTCAGCAGCATTGAAATCAGAAAAGAGTTGAAGTCCATGATGTTGCCCCGGAAGGATAGCTAACATAAAAGATATTATGAAGTAAAGCAATGCTGTGTTAATGGTAATTGAAGAAGTAATGTCTCTTAATTTTTGCAGACCCTGAAATTGAGTCAAGAATATGGAAGTCCTGCTGTTTGAAAGCTTCAGTAAAATGTAACATATTCTTCCTGAGTGATATAAACCTAATCGTTTAAGGATTATGCCATTACACAAACTGAGTTATCTTGATTACAAGAAACCCATTCTCACACAGGCAATAGTATCCACAGCTATGAGCCCCTATCAGAGGCCCTGGGGCCCAGGGAACTCTCCTCACTAAAATCCTTTGTTCTTCCCAGCCAGTGTTTCATAATACTATGATGTTCTCTGACCCAATAAAAACATGAGTTTAATCTAAACTTGGTGTGTGTGTGTGTGTGTGTGTGTGTGTGTGTCAAGGCACATGTGTGTGGTTTCCTCCCACTGATTAATAACTTACCCAAAACTACTTCAGTCATCCATGTTACAGTGTCTCTGTGGTGATTTAGGGGTCAAGAGCCTGAATCCCCCAGTTATGCCACTCATTCACTCTTCCTTTTCACTTAGACTGAGCACCACTTCTCTTTTCCTCCTTAGAAGGTAGACTAAGCAATACCAATACAAGAAAGCATAAATTTTTTTGTGCTAAGGAAGCAGTGTTTCAAAGGACTTCAGGCTTTTCCCTCAATGTAGGAAAGTTTAGAATAAGTTAATCAAACTTTCTTGCTCCAAATGATCTTTCTGGCAGGCACAAGTCCATATGGCGCATCCAAAAATCCATAGCATTGCTAAGCCCTCATTTATTCATTTATAAAACTCAGTAGTTGAGTACCTAGTACTTGAAGAATAGGAGGCTAAATAAATTCTCAAATGAGTTTGCATTCAATATGGAAATAGTTACACTAAATCTTGATCTGCCAAAGGCACACATTCATGGTTTTCACACTGTGAATGCTGAAAAATGACCTCCTTTTAGAGAAAACTTACTAAGACTCAAAATGCTGATTTTGAATTTTAACATGCATACATGCACTAAAGAAATTACAATTTTAATTGTGTTCAACACACAAAAATATTCCCCAGAGCATCACCCAGTAGGATTCAGAGATCCTTTACCTTGAGTTGGAGAATTTAAACTTTGGGGGGTGCTACATTGAGTTCAGAGAAATCTGAACTCAGTGAACAGTTTTCTGCTGCAAAAACCTTAACAAATTTAGTTCCTAGAAGATGTGTCTCTGGCATCCAGAGGATTGGTATTCTATGCAAAGGTCCAAAGGGTGTAATCTTCATGGCATTCTTTGGAAAATGTTTCAAAAATACTTCATTTTTAAATAAAGATATTTCAGGAGTGCACAAAGTAGTTTAAGCATTGAAATTTTAATCTGGAGATGAGGATTTCAAATGTGTGAGTACAGCAGGTAGAATAATGCACCTTACACACATACACACTTGCCTAATCTTCAGAATAAATATAGCCTTACATGCTCAATAGGACTTTGCAGATATAATTATATTAAAGATCTTGAGAATGCAAGATTTCCTAGATTACATGACTGGGTCCAAGGTAATCAGAAGAGTCCTTGTGAAAGAGAGACAGGACTGTGAGTCTGAGAAAATGTGAAGACTGAAGCAGAGGTTAGAGAATGTGGAAAGAGATTTGAGGACACACTGTTGGCTTGGAAGATGGAGAGGGGGACCATGAGCCAAGAGAATACATGGAAATAGATTATCTCTTAGAGTCTCCAGAGGACATGTATCCTTCTAGACACCTTGATTTAGGGTTTCTGACTTGAAAATTCATAAAATAAAAATTTGAGTTGTTTTAATTCACTAAGTATGTTGAAATTTGTTAAAGCAGCACTAGAAAGATAATAAAATGAGTCAAAAAATGAAGGCTCAAAGAATACTGTAAACTTGTCATTGAGAAGAGTAAAACTGCACCACTGAGGGAGTGTGAGACGCTATAGAACATTGGTCAGCCAGAGTCTGCTCGCCACCACTGTGCCTGACGTAGAAAAGATACTCGATAATGCCTGTTATATGTACATGGATGAAAAAAAGAATGGAAATACAAATAAATTATAGCTATGCATACTGAGTTAAATAAAGAATCCACAACTTCCTCCTTCCTAGATATATGGACTCGAAGGAAAATGTGAACAGTGCACTATCAACTAAAAAAAATTGAATGTCATTTCAATGCAATGACCTTGTTCGTAGACTCTTATGATTAAATACATGGTTATTTGAAGGCACATTGAGCAGAAATAGCAACATGCTTTTGGATGTTTGTTCCATATTCCTTTTCCTTCAACTCTGCATAAGCCGAATATATTCCACTTAAGAACTACACAAATAGTTGAAGGTGGTATGAAGGTTGTAGCAAGCTTATTTTCCAGTAGAAGTATATTTTTGCATTTGAAATTAGCCAAAGCTTAGCAACGCCAGCTTCCAAAACATTTATACCAAGTGAGGAGCCGCATATACCGTTGTGTTCCGTGTACCGAAACAGCACCAAGCAGGGGCGCCCCATGGGGTGGGAAAGGAGGAATCTCAAAACATGCTTATTTTCTTGTTATTAATGCTATTTAAAATTGTTGGTTTCAATTCAGAATATCACGCCTTTAACATCAGTTCAATATTAGGGGAAGGATATATTCTTTATGTTTAACTTTGAGATGGTGCCTAAAATCACGGGGGTTCAGGGTTATAATCACCGAAGGGTCGCTTCCGAATGAAAAATAAGGGGCGGCTGCTTCATCCCTGACTTCAGCCTCTCAGGTCCTCACTTTCTCCATTTCCCTCTCATAGACCCCTGAATGATGTGGGGTGCAGATTTTCAAGTCCGAGAACTTTTGCTTTCTTTCCCCCTCTGACAATCCAAGGAGGAGTTAATCAGCTTCCTCCTCCACAGAGTGCACTTAAGGGTAGACTTCAATAAGCTCCACCTTTACTGTTTAACAATTTTTTTTAAATTCAAAAGTTGGCTGTGACAAATCACAAAAGCCCCTTAAAATACAAAGGAAGCTACTGCCTAAATCTGGTGCAGCAAGTGCACCCTGTTCTGGAAAAACGGGGAGGCTTTTATCCAGAAAAGGAAATTTAAAAGTCAGTTTCCACATAGAGAAATTAGGCAGCTAATTCTGAGTGGCCAGGTAAATGGATCAAATTATCTACCTGCTTGGGAACCTACAGGATCCAAATTCTGACTGCCCCCTCTTCCCCAAGTGTGTTGATGATTGGTGAACACGCTGAATTTCCTTGACATCCAAGGATTCCATCTCAAAAGCATCTAGTACAGCTGCTTTGTTTGGGCTGCAAGCACCTCGAGGCGTGGCTGCCCTCTGCTGGTAGCTTCCTTCCCTACTTCCAAATGCAAGCATTTGACTTCTTTCCCACTGCAGAGCGCCCAGGAACTGACCAGTTGATTTATTGTTTCTAGGCTATAGTAACCTGGGCAGACTTCAAGAGAGAGGGAACCATTGACTACAGCTGCATTTTTCTGCCTAGATTTCTGTCTTCTGAAGCCCTGCCAATATCTGAAGACGTTTATCATTTTCCTTTTTGCAGTCTCTTTTTAGACTAAGGTTATTTCAGGTGAGGTAGAGTCCTGATTCCTCATCATCTAGCCTCCTTCAGGGAATTTCCAATGTTCCTTCTAAAAGGTGACAGGTAGAACTGAGCATTTTATCTAGGTGCAATCTAAACATCACAAAGCAGCAATGAAGACAATGTTTTCTAGGCATCTAGAATTGCAATTCAGACATCTGCATGATTCAGGAGCTCTCTTCTGCTCTCCAGAGCTGTCACTCTGTCCTTGCACTTGCACTGTGTACTGCCCACCATACATCTCTCACCTGGCTGACCTGCATGCACCTCAAATCCCATAACATAAAATCAAACTAAAAACTAAAAATCAAACTTTCCCCAAATGTGCTCCTCCTCATTTTGGGTTCAGTGCAACAGGCCCACAGCTGTTCTGAGATCATATCTCATAGTGGTACCCTGCTCACTCCCCACTTAAAATTTTTTCACTCTTTAGAGAATAAAATCCAAAGTCTTTGCCTTGGTGCTCCTGACCTTTACAACCCAAGACGCACAGCCACGGCCCACCTGATGGAACGACATGTGAACCATTGCCAATTTTAACAAATGTGTTTGTTTTTCCTCCATGCATTTATCCTTCAGTCTGGTAAAATTTTATCCTGCTCAGCTTTAAAACTCCATTCTGAATAATACCTTCACTCTGAAAATGCCCCAGGTTCTTCTCTAATATAGAACTAATGATTCTCACCTCTGGACTCACAGTATTTGCTGCTCTGTGCTTGGAAGACATAACACTTCATGTCAAAGTTTCATATAAATTCTTTCTGTCCTATGGGACTCTATATTACCTGTTACTGCAACCCTCTCTTACTGGATTTTGTAAATCCAACACCAAGTACAGTGCTGAAGATGTTTATCATTTTCCTCTTTGTATTCTTTTTTATACTAAGGTTTCTCAGATAAGGTAGAATCCAGGTTTTATAAATTTTGTAAAGTTTTCTTTTAATGAACAAATATTTGTTCATCATTTTTATTTTATTTGATTACTTATAGTGCTCATGGATACTTAAAACTGTTTTGTGAATTAAATTTAAATGTAAGCAAAGCTTAAAATTACATGAATTTTCGGCCTCTCTGGTGGTGCAGCGGTTAAGCACAGTGCTGTGGAACTGTCGGCAGCGGCCATGCGAGTTCGACGCCCGGCCAGGGAGATTCCCACATGGCGCAGCAGACCTCTCCTACCTTGTCTGCTGCTCCCCTCAGCAGTGTATTTCTGTCAATCTGCCTGCTCTGCTCCCCTCTCTGTCTCTGGTGAACCCTCTCACCACCCCACGTCTCTGGCCTGTACCCCAGCATTGTATACATAAATAAATAAATCTTTTTTTAAAATGACATGAATTTTCAAGAATATTTCAGTTTTACTTGAGGTTAACTAAAATTTCCACCACCTATGTCTTCACCTAAACTTGTATGAAACAAACCTTCCTTTCCTATACTTGTGTGGGATCATTTCCTTGTAGGGGAGGAGATGCCAAATAACTGCTAATATTTGATTTGGGGGGTTAATCTGTCTACATGGGTTTCAGTCTGAGCATGTGGTTTAAAAGGCTGTCCAGGATGCTAGATATCTTTATTCAAACACCATTTTTATCTTTACTAGCTCTAAGCCATGTTAGTTACACCTCTAGAACTTTTCTTTTTAACTGCAAAATAGGAATAAAGAAGTTATCAAGATTGTGGCAAAGATTACTTGGAATAATCCATGAAAAACATTTATATAGTATTCTAGCCCACAGTAACTGCTCTATAAATGTTTGCTTTGGTAATAATTATCATTCATCCATCCCATGCCTATATGCATATGTATTAAACATAAAATTCCACCAGGAAAACAATGTGAGTCATAGTGTATAAATACCTTGATGAAAAGAGAATTCCACTGAGAGTTTCTTGATTTTATGAGTGCTGCTAATTTGGTTTAACTCACTGTAGATACTAAATGCTGCCTAATTCCCTATGAAAACAAACCCTTACACAATGCCCATGTTAATAAGTAAATAAGGTAGAGCACTGAACCACTGCTTCATGGAAGCTAAGTTTCAGGGAGTTATATTGCAGCTTGGTAAACAAATAATTTCCTTAGCTGGAACCCCGTGCTAGAGAATCGAGAAACTTAATATTCCCAAGCTGAACTATTTCACTTTTCTTTTTGGATATGTGTGTATTGTAATTTTTTTAATGGAACAAGAGATCACTGCCATATTTTCAGAGACCCTGCACTTCAGTTTTCCTACATGTAAGTGGAAATCACCATAACAGCAGCTAACATGTAGAGATGTTTTGAGGATGAAATGACTTAACACACTTAAAGTGCTTAAAACAAGTGATTTGTCTACAGGAAGTTTAAACAACTATTAAATATGATTTTCTTAATAAAAATATATATGTACATAACAAGAATGACTCAAGAAATCCAGAGTAGATGGACATATAATCATCAAATAAAATAAAAACAATGAATAAAAGCATAAAAGAAAACTTACAAAACCAGAACCATTTCTACTCAACCATATAAGAACAATTCCTATGGGAACTCTACAAGAGTTATGATGGCCTTAGATATGACTATTCAACATATGGCTAAGTAAGGTAAAATTGACAGAATTTGGATATTTTGAATTTTGAAATGTGTACAAAGAGTATTTGGATGCTGATTTAAGATAATCTTGATTTTTTTGTCTTGAAAAACATGTAATTATCAGGAAAAAAATAAATTTGTTTTCATGATCAATTACAATTTTTTTTATAAATGTGATTTCTTTTTTTTTTTAAGATTTATTTTTTATTTATACATACAAGCTGGGGTACAGGCCAGAGGTGTGGGGCGGCGAGAGGGTTCACCAGAGACTGAGCGGGTAGCAGAACAGGCAGATCAGAAATACACTGCTGAGGGGAGCAGCGGGCAAGGCAGGAGAGGTCTGCCTCGCCATGTGGGATTCTCCCTGGCTGGGCGTCGAA
>PVIJ01012529.1:0-49239 GCA_004024925.1 Scalopus aquaticus
GGCATTGAGCGGTGATCCTGTCCAGGACATCACCACCAGGAGCACACAGACCCTGGGGCGCATGAGGACGGGGTAGCGCAGGGGCTGGCAGATGGCCACGTAGCGGTCATAAGCCATGACAGCCAGCAGCAGGCACTCTGAGCCTGCAAGGGAGGTGAAGAGGAACATCTGGAAGCTACACCCAACGAAGGAGATGCGGTGGTCCCCAGACAGAAAGACCAGGGCCATCTTGGGGACAAACGTGGAGATATAGAGGAGATCCATGAGGGACAGCTGGCTGAGCAGAAAGTACATGGGAGTGTGGAGAAGGGGGTCGGCCCAGATGAGGATGAGGATGAGGGTGTTGCCCAACAGGGCCACCAGGAAATCTAGCAGGGTGAGTGTGAAGAGGACCCAGGGAACCGGGGTGCCGTGGAACAGATCCGAGAGGATGAAGTCACTGCCCGAGGTCTGGTTACTCAGCCATGCCATGCTTCGTAATTTGTAACCTTGGAGAGTTTTCACACGCAGAATGTTCATTGTCCATATAAGATTTTAGCAAATAAAATCCTCTACCACATTTTTTTGCATTAAAATTTTTTTAAGTTTATCTATATCTATGTCTATATCTAGTTATTTATATCTTTTGTATTTTGTATTCCCCTTTGGTAACCCACCACCAATTCACCCTTGATCCATCTCCATGGTCCCTCGTGTTCTTTTCTACTCCATTTTGTGCCCTTACCCTCCCCTCTTGCCCGCCTCCTATTTGGTTTCCTTATAGTCCTGTTATAAGTGAAACCATTCGATATTTTTGTCTTCCATCCTGGCTTATTTCACTGAGTATGATCCCCTCTAATTCCATCCATGTCACTACAAATTGCATGTGTTTATCTTCTTTGAATGCTGAATAGTATTCCGTTGTGTATATGTATCACATCTTGATCCATCATCTATTTTTGGACATCTGGGTTGCTTCCATGCCTTTGCTATTGTGAACAGTGCCGCAATGAACATACTGATGAAATTCATATGGAACCACAAAAATCCTCGCATAGCTAAAGCCCTCCTAACTAAAAAAAAGAAAACAGAAGAATTTCGCTCCCTTATTTCAAACTATACTACAGATCCATAATAATTATAACAGCATGGTACTGGAACAAAATCCTCTACCACTTTTAATATCTCGTCTATTTTACTCCCTACTATTCATCTTTTCCTTTAGTATAGAAATATATTTACTTTCACTGGACTTTCTACAGTCTCTTAAGATACCACCCAAGATTCTTGCCATATTGAAAAAGGCAATATTGGTTAACTGTAAAATAAAATTTAAAAATTTTTTGTTTTTAAAGTTTTCTGGAAATTGTATTCCTTAAGTAACTATTACTAAGTTATGCTTTAAGTAGTGTTCTCTCTACCTAAACATACACTAATAAAATGAATGAATGATTGAATATTTGCATCAATAGTTTATGCATCTCAAAAATGTCAGTCTCAGTAGTTGAGGCCTATATGGGCAGTGTGGACAGACTGCAGTGCCGGGATAAAGCAGCCTACCAGCAATGAATTCTTTTCCACAGTGACTTCCAATTAATTCCAGAAAGCTCACATCTTGCAAAGTGGAAACAATTTTTTTTTCTCTGTGGAGCTACTTACAAAGGTATAATTAAGGAAGTACTGCTTGTGAGCTACACGAGCATCTTTGTGTTTTTATAGACCCAGTCAAACAAGCCAGCTCACTGCGGGAGGAGAGGTGTGGTCTAGGAGCTTGCCCAGCTCTGTTTCCGGTGACCACACGTGACTGTGGAAAGGAGGCGTGTGCAGTTGGCAGCAGTTGGCACAGGCGCGTGCCTGGCGGGAGCAGACAGCACGTTGAGAATGTGTTTGTGCACGGGAAGCAGGTTGGGCCACTGCCCTACAGACGGGGGTGCAGCAGCAGGCAGGGCTAGAAATCCGCAGGGATTTCTTTCTTTTTTGTCTTTGTTCTGGGGCAAAGTGAATTTATGGTCATTAGTCAATGATATGGGGAGTAAGAATCTCGCTTTATGAGATTATTTTGAGCATAATTTTGTTCTAATGTAACGAGCTGGCTTTAATTGTGACTTTTAGCACTTTCTCCTGAGGAGGGTGTATGATAAAAAACTGTCATAGCTTTTGAGTGACCATGAGACTTAATTCACAGAAAGTGCTTAACATATGTCCTTGAATTAATGCGCAGATCACGCAGCTATAGTAGAGTCAGCTTGTTTCAACACCATCTGAGGTCCCTGTGCAGCGTCCTCACTGATTTCACAGCTAACATGGTGACAGGAACATCATCTGCCCTGTCCTCATACCTCGTGCCACAGGGGATGACACAGAGGTTTCTAGAATGCGGAGTGATGGGTTGATCATACAGGGAAATGTAGACGCGAACAGTCTCCAATCCCTACACTGAATTTGGTGCTTAACATCGTCATACATAAAAGCATGTTAAGCCTGAAAAAATTTAACTGAAAACATCAAATGTACCAGGAGAGTTACGGGTCTGCTAGTTTCCTCCACTCCCCTCCCTATATAAAACCCTGGCTTGATGGTACCCTTAAACTCCAGCAAACTTAGCAGTGGCATACGTAGTGTGCTGGAAGGAGAATCCTACAGTCTAATCTTTTGATTTAAAATAGTCCTCTGTTCTAGGCCAACAGAGCATTCACTTTTTTTTCAGGTTCCAGAGAGCCAGTGAATGATTAAATGTGATGCATTAAATATTTACTCTTTCAATGAAAGACCTTTTTTTCCCCTAAGGATCTTGACATATCACTCTCTAAATACCTTTTGATGGTGTCCCAAATTGCCTAATACATATTTTCTTAAATATTTGCTAATTAATGTAAACGGATGTCCTTAATCCAATGTAAACCAGTGTAATTTGATATGTGGATGTTTGTATTTTGATATTTACTTAATTCATGGTGCTACAGACTCCCAGAAAACATGAGATCAGACATATATCTTATATATGTCTGTATCATATGTATATAATGTATATGAAAGTACCCAAAGTAAAATGGTGAGAAAAAATTAATTTTAAGTCAACTTCCTTCAATTACAACCTAAAACATCTTTCTTTCTTACTTCTCTGACATGAATGAGAATGAAATCAACCAACAGTATGTGTGGAGAGTAGATCCTGGGTAAATGTCGTATCATTTTACTTAAGTGAGTACGCACATATCTTAAAAACGAACATATACAGATTTACAGCAGTCCTCATGCCTTCAGTCTTAAAATAGTCTTTCAGGAAGGGCATTGAATGCTGGAGAGAGGTGGCTGCCTTTGAACACCTAACATGTCTTTCTTACATAAAACTGACTGCTGACCCCACCCTGAAATTCGGAAGTAGCACCTCATTAAGAATTATATGGAGCCAGATTATCATTCCTAAAAGGAGAGATACCTTCTTAGTAATGCTAGTACACATGCCAGCTCCAGTACAACTAAACAGCTTATCTGACTCACACACAGTATGTAAGCATTTTAAATATTTAAATATATTAACATTTATAGGTGTATATCTGGCTTAGAGAGGATTTTTGAGATTGTTCATTATATCTATAAGGTCAGAGCAGTATATATTAGGCAGTTTAACAAATTATAACACACTTCAACATGTTTCCTGAGAACAACACTTTTACTTACTTGTGAGGACAGAATCAGTGCTGCTTCTAGAGTGTTATCAATACATTTCTTAGATCTTCTAGCATCAGAAGCACACTGATCACCTGAACAAGAGGATAAATACCTGGAGCTGTTGCTTCTGTAAGCCAAGACCAATTTACTGTTCCACTGGCAGCCCTCAGAGCAATTGTCCCCAATGGCACTTGGTCCCTGAGGCAAAGTGTGCAGCAGTTATCTCCCCATCCCACAACCCAGAAGAATTGGTTACAGCTATATCACAAGGACATGCAATCTCCACCTCAGGGATACTGCTTGTGAAGTGGTCCTCTTCAAATATTTTCATGAATAGTGATTTTTTCCCCACTGCAACTATTTTTATTTTTCCATTTCATTCCTTGAACATCCAGCTTTTACACACTATAAACTGAATATAGATACAATTTCATGTTTTTCAATATTGTCATGAGTATGTTCCATGTTCACCTATTGAGCTTTTAGCTATGTTGTGCATATTGTTTTTAAAGGCAGCTAGTCTTTCAAGGATTACCAGAAAAAGTGGTTCCCAAGCCCCTCTTACCCCGGTTTTCATTTCCGTAGTCAAGCTCTGGGGGGCTACCTCCTCCATAATACTGATTAACATTCTTACAATTGCTTTTTCTTTTGGTTGTTCATTTTAGAAATCTGCTATTGATTTTTCTCCAGTGGAAAGTTCTGGTGCTTTTTTGCAGCCCTGACCCATCTTTCACATCTTCTCTTCCATTCCTCCGAAATAATTGTATCACAATTCAGGTTAGATGAGGAGACATCTGTAGAGTATTACAACAAATAAACAGTATTCATAGCTGATTCAAGAAGTAAACCAAGGTGCTTGTCTTCACTTTAGACCTTTCACTTTCCTTCCCACACATGTGGGGTCCACTTCTTCCCGATTTCCTCTGTCCCCTTGAATATGGTTGGTTGTGTGCAGGTCCACATGTCATTCCTTTATTTCCCTTCTCAGTAAACCCTTTCATTTCTGTTCCATATTGAACTTCTTGTTTTATGTATGTACCTTTGCACCTTCCTTTTTTTAGTCACCCCTTTCCTTAGTGCAGTACATCCTTCAACAACTTCTTGACAGGGTGTGACTGGAATTTTATGTTTTCAAGCCAATCAGTTCTACAGATGCCTTCCTTCTACTCTCACACCTTGCAGGATAGTTGAACTGTGTACAGAATTTTAGCCAGAAAATCTTCCCTCAAAAGAGCACCTCTTTCTTGGAGACTGGAGGGAGGTTCTGGGGTTGGGGATAAATCTGAGTTCTGTGTTTGGGTGAAAGGTGTGTCTGAGTGAATATTTTGCTTTTATACGTATATTAACTGTAGTCAATAATTTGAAAAAAGCCATCTGAAAACAATACTAAAAAATGAAGAAAGCACTTTTATTTTTCACTCCCATATATGTCTTAGAAGTTGTCATCCCTGTCTTTAGTATATAAAAAGTGCTGAGTAAAGTGAAAATTGTTTTTTTCTTAAAACCACAAGAGAATTTGGGTGTCAGGTCAAACATAAGTCCTATATCTGGAGAAATACGCAAATAAAAAGTATCAGAGCAGCGATCCACTTGTGTCAGGCAAAGCTCCTAGAGCAATGAAGTGGTAATATACTGTTGGAACTCTCCACTACAGCTAAGCCCTGTGCCTCAGGGCAGCCGTCTCCCCAATCTGTCCTACCTCAGTCCCTTTTCCAAATCATTACCATGGCTGGGGGAAGTACTTTCACAAAGTGAAACCCACTCTGGCATTGCTCACTCCCCTCACAGTTGTGGAGGTAACATCTAGGATAAAGAATGTGAAGTAGGAATTGTTAATAGTGTTGTTAGTGGTCTACATTACATGAGGGGGGATTCAGCGTTATTTAAAGATGGATTTAAATAGTTTTGTTTGATTTAGTTTTCTAATAAATGGATTTAAATTACAAGTTGTAAGAGACAATTATGAAATATTTTTAGAATTATGACTCATGTAAGTGAAGAGATTAAAGTGAACTCATATATCAACACTTAAACACACATTTAATGTTAGCAAATATTAACCACAATCAATGGAGAATTGCACAGGGACACAATAATAGCAGGGGAATTCAGTACTCTACCTTCAGCAATGGACCTTGAAGAAAGATTAGCAGTAAGGTTAACAGACATAAAAGATTTGTTGGATTTGGGGATCTAAAAGACATATACAGTGCATTACATACAATATCAGTCGAATGCACATTATTTTCAAGTGCACATGTAACATTCTTTATGACATGTATTGCGTTAGTCCAGAAAGCAAATTTCAAGGAATCTAAGGAGATTAAAATAAAACCTGGCAACTTTGCAACAAAGGAAAAGGAAACTTGCTCTCCCAGTTTATCACAGCACAATATACACGCTAATCCATTAAAACATACTAAGTGCCCAAGAACACATGAGTGGACCAAGAAACTGTGGTCTGTATACTTGATGGAATACTACTCTGTCTCCAAAAAGATAAACTCATGCCATTTGTGACAATATGGATAACACTGGAAGTGATTGTGCTCAGTGAAATAAATCAGAAGAAATTCGAGTACCAGATTCTGTCACTTATATGTTCAATACAGAGAAACCAAACAAAGGGTCAGATAAAGACAAACTTTAAAACAAACACTTGAAAGCTGACTATAGAACAAGGGTTCAAAGGGCAGTGGGAGGAAGGGGAGTAGCCAGGTGGGCAGGGAACACAGTTGGCTGTGGTGTGGACTGTGGGTGCTGTTGGTGGTGGGTGTGCTACAGTAACTACATCTGAAGGGGAGCACGCTGTACTTCCAAAACACCAACATCAGTGAAAGTCATTTTCGGCTTAAAGCCTTCTTATGAATAGGTAACATATTTAAAAATGATTTCTGACTGCAGGCTCAGCACATCAGATAAAGATAAAAGGATTCCTGTCAGTAGGCTTGTTATACTAGTGCCACAAACAGAAGCTATTTTGCTTGAACCTGCAGATTAAGAAAATTCATCAAGATTCTTCTTTTGAAACTTTGCTGTGCATAGAAGCCCATCGGCAGTTGGCAGAGTGGGCTATTGTGGGGGCAGTGGGTGATTTGATGGCAGGTGCATGGAGTGGCCGTACTGACACTTGACTGGGAGGGTCCTGGTGTCACCACAGTTAAGAGAATAAATTATTATTATTATTATTTTTTAAAAGATTCATTTATTTATACGTACAAGCTGGGGTACAGGCCAGAGGCGTGGGGCAGCGAGAGGGTTCACCAGAGAGAGAGTGGGGAGCAGAACAGGCAGATGAGAAATACACTGCTGAGGGGAGCAGCGGGCGAGGCAGGAGAGGTCTGCCGCGCCATGTGGGATTCTCCCCGGCTGGGCCTCGAACTCGCATTGCGTGCCGCTGACAGCTCCACAGCGCAGCGCTCAACCCCTACGCCACCGGGGAGGACCAAGAGAATAAATTATTATAAAACAGGGTGGCAACTAGATGAGAGTGGGCATGGGGTGTGGAAGGTGCAGATAAGGCTGTAAGAGGAGGGCCCATCACAGTTACCTTTGCGGGGTATAAGAGGAGGGCTCCTCACATTACCTTTGTGGGGTGTGGTGTGGGAACAGCATGTACTGTGAGCATTCAAAGTCAAATCATTATGCTGTACCTAAAATCAGACTACTATTGTATTTTAACTACTACTCAATTTAAGAATCCAAAATGCTAAAAATGTGTGTTAATATATATAATAAAGAAATATACTTTCATTGAGAAATTCTAGGTCAGTGTATCAGAGCAAGTATTATTTTAAGAATTTATAAAAACATTCTGTGCTTTAAAATATATATCATGGGCCTCCCTGGTGGTGCAATGAGTTAAGCGCAGCACTGTGGAGTTGTTGGCAGCTGCAGCGTGAGTTTGATGCCGAGCCGGGGAGATTCCCACATGGCGCGGCAGACCTCTCCTGTCTCGCCCGCTGCTCCCCTCAGCAGTGGATTTCAGTTGATCTGCCTGTTCTGCACCCCACTCTGTCTCTGGTGAACCTTCTCACCGCCCCACACCTCTGGCCTGTACCCCAGCTTTTATGCATAAATAAATAAACCTTTAAAAAAATGAAATATACATCATTATATTTTTACAATGGTAGTTTTGGAATACATCTAAATTTTTGAAAAGAATTTTCAAGATAACATGGTTCCTCTCCTTTATGAACTATACTCTTTGAAAAAATGACAAATGTGAAAAGTACATAGGAATAAAAGTATATTTTACATATCATATTAGGCAAGATCTTCACTGATGATGACATTGTTTGCAAAAGAATATAAAACATGTCATGTTCCATTTCAAAGCAAAGTGCCATCACCTTGTTGATTTACATTGGGTACAAGGAAACCTTATATGTGTCATATTCTGAAAACTTTCCTAAAAGCTTGATTGACGTCCCTGTTCCGCAGGCTGTAGATGAGGGGGTTGAGCATGGGGGAAATGATGGTGTAGAACACAGAGACTACTTCTTTCTGGGCGGGTGAGTGGGAAGACTTTGGCAGAAGGTACTTGAAGATGGCAGCCCCATAGAAGAGCAACACCACTGTCATGTGAGAGGAGCAAGTCGCCAAGGTTTTCCTAAGAGCCTGGCCTGACCCCATGCCCAGAACAGTGGACAGTATCCTTCCATAGGAGCACAGAATCGCAGAAATGGGAGGGATGAAAAAAATCACAGCACTGACATAAACACCCTTTTCGTATTGGGAAGTGTCGTCACAGACCACTGTCAGGAGGGCTGGGACATCACAGAAGAAATGATGGTTTTCCCTGGAGGCGCAGTAAGGGAGTGTCAGAGTGTTGATCACATGTAACAGGGAGTTGAGCAGAGCACCCAGCCAGGTCACAGTCACCAGGAGCACACAGACCCTGGGGCGCATGAGGACGGGGTAGCGCAGGGGCTGGCAGATGGCCACGTAGCGGTCATAAGCCATGACAGCCAGCAGAACGCACTCTGAGCCGATAAGGGTGACAAAGAATTGCATCTGGAAGCTACACCCAATGAAGGAGATGCGGTGGTCCCCAGACAGAAAGACCAGGGCCATCTTGGGGACAAACGTGGAGATATAGAGGAGATCCATGAGGGACAGCTGGCTGAGCAGAAAGTACATGGGGGTGTGGAGAAGGGGGTCGGCCCAGATGAGGATGATTATTATGGTGTTGCCCAACAGAGCCACGAGGAAATCTAGCAGGGTGAGTGTGAAGAGGACCCACGGAACCGGGGTGCTGTGGAACAGATCCAAGAGGATGAAATCACTGCCTGAGGTCTGGTTACTCAGCCATGCCATGCTCCTCTTCCTAATTTGCAACCTTGGAGAGTTTTCACAAGCATAATGTTCATTTCGATATAAGATTTTAGCAAATAAAATCATGCATCACTTTTAAGATATCAAGTCTGTTTTACTACCTACATTTCATCTTTAGTTTCGTAAAGAAATGTATTTATTTACCTTTCACTGGACTTTACTAATATCTTAAGGTACCATCCGAGATTCTTGCCATATTGAAAAAAGACAATATTGGTTAACTTTAGAATGAAAATTTAAAACATTTTTGTTATTAAAGTTCTCTAGAAATCATATTCCTCAAGTAACTAGTACTAAGTTATGTTTTAAATAGTGATCTCTGTACCTAAACACATTAATAAAATGCATTAATTAACACTTGCATCAATATTTTATGCATCACAATAATGTATCAGTAGTTCAGGCCTGTATGGGGAAGCGGACAGACTGCAGGGCCAGGATAAAGCAGCCTACCAGCAATGAATTCTTTTCCACAGTGACTTCCAATTAATCCCAGAAATCGCACATCTTGCAAAGTGGAAATTCCTTTTTCTCTGTGGAGCTACTTATAAAGGTGTAATTAAGGAAGTGCTGCTTGTGAGCTACACGAGCATCTTTGTGTTTTTATACACCCAGTCAAACAAGCCAGCTCACTGCGGGAGGAGAAGTGGGATCTAGGAGCTTGCCCAGCTCTGTTTCCCGTGACCACACGTGACTGTGGAAAGGAGGAGTGTCCAGTGGGCAGCAGTTGGCACAGAGGCGAGCCTGGCGGGAGCAGACTGCACATAGGAAATGCGGTGCTGCGTGGAAGCAGCGCAGTGACTGCCCTTGCGACGGGGCGCAGCAGCAGGCAAGGCTAGAAATCCGCGGGGCTTTCCTTCTCTCTTCCTGTCTGTTCTGCTGCAAAGTGAACTTAAGGTCATTAGTCAAGTGATACGGGGAGTAGGAATCTCGCTTCATGAGATTATTTCGAGCATCAATTTTGTGCTAATGTAACAAGCTGGCACTTTAATTGTGACTTGCAGCGCTTTCTCCAGGGGAGGGTGTATGATAAAAGAAATTTCATAAAATTTGAGTGACCATGAGGCTTAATTTACAAACGTGCTTAATACGTGTTTTTGGATTAATGCGCAGTTCACGCAGCTATAGTAGAGTCAGCTTGTTTCAACACCATCCGAGGTCCTTGGGCGGTGTCCACACTGATTTCACAGCTAACACCGTGACGGGAGCATGATCCGCTCACCACCGCGTGCTGCAGGGGATGACACGGAGGTTTCTAGAACGCGGAGTGATGGGTTGATCATACAGGGAAACTAGACGCGAATACTCTCCAATCCCTACGCTGAATTTCCTCCTTAACATCGTCATACATATAAAAGCATGCTAAGCCGAAAACATTAACTTTCAAAACATCAAATATGCCACGAAGAGTTACGGGTCTGCTAGTTTCCTCCACTCCCCTTCCTATATAAAACTCCCCTGGTTTGATGTGCCCTTAAACTCTAGAAAACAACAATGGTGCTGTGTGCTGGAAGGAGAATACCACAATCTAATTATTTGATTTAAAATAATCCTCAGTCTAGGCGGACAGAGCATTCACTTGTTTCTCAGCTTCCAGAGAGCCAGTGAATGATTAAGTGTGATGTATTAAATATTTACCCTTTCACTGAAATACGTTTTTTTCCTAAGGAACTTGACAGTTCACTTTCTATATATCTTTTGATGGTTTCCCATATTGCCTAATAGAAATTTGCCTAAATATTTACTAATTAACGTGTATGAATTCCCTCAATCCAGACCAATGTCATTTTTAAGCAGATGTTTATATTTGGTATTTACTTAGTTCATGGTGCTACGAGATTCCCAGAAAACATGAGATCAGGCATATATCTTATGTATGTGTGTATCATATGTATATAATGTATATAAAAATACCCAAAATAAAATGGGTAAAATTAATTTGAAGTCAACTTCCTTGAATTGCAACCTAAAACATCTTTCTCCCTTACTTCAGTGACATGAACAAGAATGAAATCAACCAACAGTATGTGTGGAGAGAAGATCCTGGGCAAATGTTATATGATTTTACTTACGTGGCTGCTCACGTATTTTAAAAATGACCATATTACAGATTTACAGCAGTCCTCATGCCTTCAGTCTTCAAATAGTCTTTCAGGAAGGGCGTTGAACACTGGAGAGAGGTGGCTGCCTTTGAACTCCTAACATGTCTTTCTTACATAAAACTGACTGCTGAACCCACCCGGAATTCAGAAATTGCACCTCATTGAGAATTATGTGGATCCAGATTATCAGTCCTGACACGAGAGATGCCTTCTTCTGTAGTGCTAGTACACATGCTAGCTCCAGTACAGCTAAACAGCTTATCTGACTCAACACACACAGCATGTAAACATTTCAAATATTTAAATATATTAGCATTTGTAGATGTATATCTGGCTTTAAATAGAGGATTTTTGAGATTGTCTGTTATATCTATAAGCAGAAACATCATTTATTAGGCAGCTTAAGAAATTATAACGTACTTCAACATTTTTCCTGAGAATAACACTCTTACTTACTTGTGAGGACAGAATCTATGCTGCTTCTAGAGTTTTATCAGTCCATTTCTTAGATCTTCCAGCATCAGAAACGCACAGATCGCCTGAACAAAGAGGTTAAATACTTTGAACTGTTGCTTCTATAATCCAAGACCAATTTACTGTTCCACTGGCAGCCCTTAGAGCAACTGTCCCCGATGGCACTTGGTCCCTGAGGCAAAGTGTGCAGCAATTATCTCCCCATCCCACAACCCAGAAGAAATGGTTACAGCTATCTCACAAGGATGTACAGTCTCCACCTCAGGGATACTGCTTGTCAAGGGGTCTCCTTCAAATATTTGAGTGAATAGTAATTTTTTTTCCCACTGTGACTATTTTTATTTTTCCATCTTTCCTTGACCATATATCTTTTACACAATTATAAACAGAATACAGACACAATTTCATATTTTTCAATAGCACCGTAAGTATGTTCCACGTTCACCCAATTGAAGATTTTAACTGTGTTGTATATATTGCTTTTATGAGACAAATAGTCCTTTGAGGATTATAGAATAAGTGGTTCCGAAGCCCCTTTCACCCCTGGTTTTCATTTCCTGTAGTCAAGCTCTGGGGAGCTCCCTCTTCCATAGTACTAATTAGTATTTTTACAATTGCTGTTTCTTTGGTTGTTCATCTTAGAGATCTGCTATTGATTTACCTCTTGTGGAATGTTCTGGGGCTTTATTGCAGCCCTCATCCATCTTCTACATCTTCTCTGTCTTTCCTCGCAAATAATTGTATCACAATTCAGGTTAGATGAGGAGACATGAGTAGAGTATTATAACAAGGTAAAGAGTACTCACAGCTGATGCAAGATATAAACCAAGGAGCTTGTCTTCACTTTAGACTTTTCACTTTCTTTCCCACTCATCTGGGGCCCTTTCCTTCCCAAAGTCCTCTGTCTCCTAATATGGTGGGACTGTGTGCAGGTCTGCTGCACGAGTCTCCACATGCCATTCCTTTATTTCTCTTCTCATTGCACCCCTTCAACTCTCTTCGGCATTGAACTTCTTTTTTTATGTATGTGCCCTTGCACCTTCCTTTTTCTAGTCACCCCTTTCCTTTGTGCAGTGCATTCTTCAATTTCTTGACAGGGTGTGATTGGAATGTATATGTTTTTAAGCCATGCATGTCTACAGATGCCTTCCTTCTACTCTCAAACCTAGAGGGATAGTTGAGCTGGGTACAGAATTTTAGCCAGAAAATCTTCTTCCCTCAAAAGAGCACCTCTGTCTTGGGAACTGGAAGGAGTTTCTGTGGTAGGGGAAAAATCACAGGTGTGTATCCTGGGCGAAAGGGTGTGTCTGAGTGAATATTCATTTTATATGTATATTCACTGTAGTCAATAATTTGAAAAAAAAAAACTATCCTAAAACAATACTAAAAAATGAAGAAAAAACTTTTATTTTTAACTCCCACATGTTAAAGTCTTAGAAGTGGTGGTCTCTGTCTTTAGTGGATAAAAAGTGCTATAAAGTGGAAATTAGTATTTTCTTTAAACTACAGGAGACTTTGGTTGTCAGGTCAAACTCAAGCCCTGTATCTCTGGAGAGACAAGCAAATAAAAAGCATCAGAGCAGCGATCCACTTGTATCAGGCAAAGCTCCTGGAGCAATAAAGTGGGAATATATTGTGGTGCTCTCACTACAGCTAAGCCCTGTGCCTCAGGGCAACTGGTTTCCCTAGCACCTCCATCCTCATTCCCTTTCCCAAAGCCTTGACACAAATGGAGAAAGTACTTTTCCAAAGTGAAACCCACTCTGACATTGCTCATTCCCCTCACAGTTGTGCAGGTAACATCTAGGATAAAGAAGTGGGAAGTAGGTATTGGGAATAGTGTTGTGCACACCCTGTCAAGAAGTTGAAGAATGTACTGCACAAAGGAAAGGGGTGACTAGAAAAAGGAAGGTGCAGGGGCACATACATAAAAAAAGAAGTTCAATGCCAAAGAGAGTTGAAGGGGTGCACTGAGAAGTGCACTATGGTCTGCATTACACGTGGAGAGATACAGTGTTATTCAAGACAGAGTTAAATAGTTTTGTTTGATTTTCTCCTAATTAATGGATTTATATTACAAGTTCTAAGAGACAATTATCAAATATTTTTAGAATTATGACTTTTTTAAGTGAAGAGATAAAAGGTGAAATTCTATATCACAACATTTAAGTGTGTGAAGCAAATATTAACCACATTTAATGGAGAATTGTGCAGGGACACAATAATAGCAGGGGAACTCAATACCCCAACTTCAACAGTAGACCTTGCAGGAAGATTAGAAATAAGGTTAACAGACATAAATGATATGTTGGATTTGGAGGATCTAAAAGACATAAACAGAACATTCCATACAATATAAGTCGAATCTACACTGTTTTCAAGTGCACATGTAACATTTTTCATAATATATATTGCATTAGTCCAGAAAACAAATTTCAAGAAATCTAAGGAGATTAAAATAAAATTTGTCAACTTTGCAACAAAGCAAAAGGAAACTTACTCTCCTAGTTTATCACAGCAATAGTCAACCCATGTAAACATACTAAGTGCCCCAAAACATATGAGTGGATCAAGAAGATGTGATCTATATACATGATGAATCTACTCCATCTCCAAAAAGGTAGCCTTATGAAACATTAAATAATATATACTAGCACACAGAATATATGAATATATTTTCACTCAAAATTCCAGGTGAGGTTATGAGAGCAAGCAAGGATAGGCAACATCTTAAAATTTCCAGGAATTAAACACTTCAGAATGTTTATTATTGTCTTGGTTACAATGATAGTTTTGATACATCTACTCTCAGTACAGACAATTGCTTAAGGGCATCATGACTCCTTGCTCTGAGGTGTACATTTTGAAAGTAAATCATTATTATGAGTACATAGGAAAACTATTTTTTTATCAAGTGAATAGTCAAGATCCACATTTATGTTATCACTGACTACAAAAGTATACATCATTAAATGTTTTTAAAGGAAATTTTATTTGATTACTACGTATGTGGTTATGTGTTTTCACCCCCCATTTCTCAAAATAGCTATCTTTATAGTTACACATAAATGAATAGCTGTATAAATACATCTTCTATTCATTTTGAGCAAATGGCAACAATATTAAGAGTTTACAGTAGGCACAACGAAACTCCATGTTCCTCACACTCTGAAAACTTTCCGAAAAGCTCGAGTGACATCCTTGTTTCGCAGGCTGTAGATGAGGGGGTTGAGCATGGGTGTTATGATGGTGTAGAACACAGGGACCACTTCTTCCTCTGCAGGGGAGTGGTAGGACTTTGGTAGAATGTACTTAATGATGGCAGCACCATAGAAGAGGGACACCACAGTCACATGAGAAGAGCAAGTCCCCAAGGTTTTCCTGAGTCCCTGGCCTGACCCCATGCCCAGAACAGTGGCAACTATTCTTCCATAGGAGCACAGAATACCTAAGATTGGAAGAACAAAAAAAATCACAGCAGTGACAGAAATACCCTTTTCGTATTGGGAAGTGTCAGCACAGACCACTTTTAGGAGGGCTGGGACCTCACAGAAGAAATGATGGATTTCCCTGGAGGCGCAGTAAGGGAGTGTCAGCGTATAGACCACGTGGATCAAGGAATTGAAGAATGCACTCAGCCAGCTCACAGTCACCAGGAGCACACAGACCCTGGGGCGCATGAGGACGGGGTAGCGCAGAGGGTGGCAGATGGCCACGTAGCGGTCATAAGCCATGACAGCCAGCAGCAGGCACTCTGAGCCCCCAAGGGTGATGAAGAGGAACATCTGGAAGCTACACCCAATGAAAGAGATGTGGTGGTCCCCAGACAGAAAGTCCACTGCCATTTTGGGGACAAACATGGAGATATAGAGGAGATCCATGAGGGACAGCTGGCTGAGCAGGAAGTACATGGGGGTGTGGAGAAGAGGGTCAGCCATGATGAGGATGATTATTAGGGTGTTGCCCAACAGGGCCACCAGGAAATCCAGCACCATGAGTGTGAAGAGGACCCAGGGCACCGGGGTGCTGTGGAACAGATCCAAGAGGACAAAATCACTGCCTGTGGTCTGGTTGTACAGCCATGCCATGCTCCTTTTCCGAATTTGTAACTTTGGAGAATTTTTCAAAAGTATTGTGTTCATAGTCCATAACAATTTTACCAAATAAAATCGTGCCCAACTTTCTAATATCTCAAGTCCATTTATTTCTCCACTGTTCGTATTTTAGTAGATAAGTGTATGTGCCTTTGACTAAGAATGTTAAGAGACTATCCAAGACTGATTTGCACTGGGAAAAGGTCATATATGGTGTTAAAGCTGAATAGATAGTTTAATAACATTTTTGTTTTAAAAGTTTTCTGGAAATTGAAATTTTCAGGCAATTACAGTCGAGCTGCACTTTATCCTAAATATAGATTGAAATGCACAAGTCAATATTTGATTCAGTTCTGTAGTCAGCAGGAGTAGAAAGCATGTGTGGAAAATATGGACAAAATTTCAAGGTCAGCATAAGGCAAAGATTTTATCAATTAAATCTTTTCACAATAATTTCCAATTAATCCCACAACTCTCATGTTGTAAAAAGGAAATATTTTTTTTTCCTGAGGGTTCTCTTTACAAACACGTAATTAAATAGGACTTTCCATGAAGCTGCATAGGTATATTGAGTCATCTAGATCTAATAAAAGAAGCAAGCTCCTGGGGCAGAAAATACGAAAGACTAAAGCGTGCAAACCTCTACACAGTGATCTGGAAAGGAAGAGGGTCCAGTGCAGCAGTCGGCATAAAGATCTTCCTGGCAGGAGCAGACTGCACGTGGGAAAGGCGCTTCTGGGCAGGAAGCAAAATGGAGTCACTGCCCTACAGATGGGGGTGCAGCGGAAACGACAGGTCTAGAAAACCCCCAGGGGTTTCCTTTCTCCTTTCTTTTTTTCCCTCCTTGGTCTTCTTCCAACATGAAGCTAAAGCAGTTTCTGCAGTGACAAGGACAGTAGAAAGCACACTTGATGAGGTTACTTTTGGCATCGATTCTGCACTTAATGTGAAATGTTCTTATTTTTATATTAATTTAAACAACGTTCTCTTGGAAAGGATGCACAATGAAGAACTTTTATAAATTAAAGTAATAATAAGACATAAAAATTCTTAGTATTATAATGTCATTGTATTAATAAATAGTGGGGGCAGCTATTGCAAGTGTAGTCAGGTCTGTTGATAACATTTGACTCCCCCTCGAGGTGCCGAGCCACTGGATTCTCTGACACAGTGACAGGGACACAGGCAGTCCTTGCCCTCACATACAGAGAGATGAAGCGGAGCTCAGTGGGACCTGCTGTGGAATGAAGGTTTGATCACATGGGGGGATCCTTACATGAACACCCAACAGTCCCCGTGCTCAATTTCATAGTTTCAATATTATTATACATAAAATAGCTCATGAAGTCTTAAAAAATCAAATAACTTTTTAATATCCAATGTACCTGACAAAGTTGTGTGTCTAGGGTCCTTCAACCCCCCTCTGCCTCCCACTGTAGACAGAATTCCCCTGGCTCCTCAACCCTTCAATTCAACAGCAAATGTGGCAGCACAGGGTGTATCATAAGGAGGCCTGTGCGATCTGGAGGTTCATGAAGAAGACAATCACGGGGCTCTACATGGCCCTTATCTCTAAGAAAACAGAGCAGCCACTTATTTCTCGGTTTCCAGAGAGAGCAAATAATGATTCCGTTTGAAATAATAATTTTTACTGATTTTTTGAAATAAAATAAATTTTTACAAGGAATTTAACATGATACTTTTTCAAAATACTTTTTGATGGCTTCCAAAGTTGCGTAACAGGTGCTTCTCAAAGTTTTCCTGAGTGGCATCCACCAAGGCCAACAATCCACATGGCCAAAGATAATTTTATGAGCAGTATTTGTATTTTTATTTTTGTTTAAATTGTTTTTGTTTAAATTGTTTTGTTTAAATTGTGGTGCTTAGAGAATCCCAGAAAAACATTAAATACATATATATGTGAAGGTACATTAAAAAAGGAAAAAATAATTTGCAGTCAACTTAATTGCAAACTGAAAATTCTATTCCTTTTGATTAAAGGACGTGAATCACTGAAATCAACCAACAGTATAAATTTAGAGTAGACCTATGGAAATGTCAAATAATTTTACTTACATGACTGCTCATGTATCTTAAAAAGTATTTCACTACAGATTTGCAACAAATCCATTCCCTTCCGTTTTCAAAAAGTCTTTCAGGAAAGACTTTGAACACTGGAGAGAGAGAGCTGATATTTCTACACATCACACGTCTTTCTTACATAGAACTTGACCACTGCTCTGAACCCTGAAGTTAACAAGTTGCACCTATTTGGAAATAAAATGAAACAAGATTATCAACTCGGAAATCGGAAATTGCCTTTTTATGTGCATAAATTCTGGTTCCAACATAACTAAACTGTTTATTTGGAAGGAATAAAACTTGTTAATATTGATATTTGACAGATATGTCACTAATTTTAAATGGATGGGATTTTTTTAGCTTTTCCATTATATGCTAGGAAAAAGCATCATACGTTAGGCAACTTAAGGAATCATAATATACTCCTCTTCCAGAGAAACACACTCCTACTTACTCATAGGGACAAAATCAGTGTTGCCTGTGAAGTGTCGATACATTTCTCACTTCTTCCAGGATAAGACTCACACAGTCCCCCTGAATACGCATGTTAAATACCTTGAAATCATCATTTTGATAGTCCAGGGTCAATTTACTGTTCCATAAACAGCCCTCAAAGTGACTGTCCCCAACTGCAGCTCAGTCCCTTAGGCAAAACCTGTAGCAATTATCCCCCTGTCCTTTATGACCTTGAAGAAATAGTTACAGCTATCTCACAAGTACTGCAGTCTCTCCTTCAGGGAATACACTGTGCTAAAGTGATATGTATTAAAAAAATTGAGCAAATACCAATTTTGAAAGAAAGATACATTAACTACTTGCTAGTTGTTTGAAAAACAAACTACTTATAAACATTAACAAATTGAACATCACTTTTTATCATTTCTTAATTTGTTATGCCGTAGAAATACTTTCATAGATTTTTAGCCATTCATACAATCTGAGGCTGACATCTGCAAGCTGAAGGTGGGCCAACTGACAGTGCAAACTCCTGTGACTGCAGCCTTTTGGAAGGAAGGTGCTTGGGTGATGGAGGGAACCACATTCACATGGATTAGGACCAGGATCCACACCGGGTTCTCAAGATGAAGAGGATGAAAGGTTCCCTCCCGACACAGAGAATTCTCTCTGAAGCAAAGGCAAACACTCTGGGAGAATAGTTTTTACCTGAGCCTTAACCGAGATGACCGAAGGATGTTTCCCCAGGAACACACTTTGCTCATTCCCCTCAGCAACGGGGAAGGCTACACACACTTTTGAAGATCACTGTTGGGGGACAAACGCCCTTTGAATGCCTGAAGTTTATCCCTAGATCATAGGCGACAACTCCACATACATATCATGTCACTGCAGCTGTAGAGCTCTAGTGTTATAACAGTGTATTATACACAAAAGTGTGGAAGATACAGAATATATCTAGGAGGAGTTGTTATAGAAACACAAAGAGAAGCAGAGACACATGTGGACACTACATGTGTTTGAGTGTGGGGCAGCAAGAACTATGGAACTTAAAACTCAGCTCAACTTCTTGCGGATTACATAAAATATCACGATAAAGGCCTATCTCAGTCTCTGTTACTCACAACATCATGTCTGTCATTTAACAGAACATTACAAAGGTGCCCATAAGCATTAGAACAGAGTCAGATATTACACATATTTCAGTAATCACAGAAGGAATTAAAACAGCTATGAATAATATGTTCATGAATCAAATGGATAAGTTACAGAACAAAAACATGTTATCACTGCACATAAACAGATGGAAGTTGTAAGACAGACTCAACATGAAGTCCACATTTTAAAAAATGCTTCAAATTAAAAATATTATAGTATACAGGTGATGAAATAGTTCATTGTCACTGGTAAGAGGAATAAAATGTACAGTATGAAGAGAAGCAAATAAAATTTTTAATTTATTAAAAACTTAATAGAAATAAAGAAGCCTTACATGGCATAATCAGTCAACTCAACAACTCAGAAAATAATCAACTGTGTGAATATATGTCTATATAAGATTTCCCAAACAGAGCAAAAGAAAAAAGGGGGTGTTTGAGGGACTTAAAAGCCAAGAAGTATGGGATGATATCAAAGGCAATTAGGCAAGAGAAAGACATAAAAGGAATCCAAATAGGAAAAGTGAAACTATCATCATATGCAGAAGATATAGTAATATGTAGAGAGAATCTTTAAAAATGCACAGAAAAACTAATTAAACAATAAACCAGTTTAGTAAAGTACCAGGTTACAAAATCAACACACAAAAATCAGTTGCCTTCCTATATATCAAACAATCAGTCTGAAGAAGAAGATAAGAAAACCATCCCATTTACAACTGCACACCCCAAAATTAAATACCTGGAAATAAACCTAACATGGGAGGTGAAAGACCTATACAAAGAAAATTACAAAACGTTATTAAAAGAAATAGAAGAAGACACAAAAAATGGAAAGATATTCTCCGCTCATGGATTGGAAGAATTAATATAAAAATGGTCATCCTACCAAAAGCAATTTACAGATTCAATGCAATTCCAATAAAAATCTCAATGACATTCTTCAAAGAAATTGGGCAAATATTGATGAAATTCATATGGAATTACAAAAAAAAAAAACAAAACAAACCATAAATAGCAAAAGCTCTCCTAACTAAAAGGGGGAGGAATGGAGGCATTACACTCCCAGACTTCAAATGGTACTACAAAGCTATTATATTAAAAACAGCATGGTATTAGAACAAAAACAGACACACAGACCAATGGAGTCAAATTGAAAGCCCAGAAATAAAACCATACATATGTGGTCAACTAATCTCTGACAAAGGAGCAAAGAATATACACTAGAGCAAGGAAAGCCTCTTCAATAAATGGTGTTGGGATAACTGGACTGCCACATGTCAAAAAAAATAGAAATCAAACTGTTGAGTTGATTGATTATACCACCCATGTACAAAAATTAACTCAATGTGGATAAAATACTTGAATGTAAAACCTGACAACATAAAATATATAGAAGAAAACATAGAAGCAAACATTCCATGACACACATCTCAGAAACATCTTTGAGAATTCTTCTTTAGAAACAAGGAAAATAGGATAAGATAAACAGCTGGGACTACATCAAACTAAAAAGCTTCTGTATAGCAAAAGAGACAATAATGAAACCATCTTGACATCCTACTGAATGGGAGAAAATATTTGCACTCCATACTACAGATAAGGGACTGATATCAAAGATCTACAAAAAACTTACACAGCACAACACAAACAAAGCAAACAACCTAGTCAAAAAATGGGCAAAAGAACTAAAAAGACCTTCTCCAAAGAAGAAAGGCAAATGGCCAACAGGCATATGAAAAAATATTCGACATCACTAATTATCAGGGAAATGCAAATAAAAAACCACAATATGATACCACCTCACACCAGTAAGAATGTCTCACATTAAAACCAGACCAAACCAAACCAAAACAAAACCAGAAACAACAAATGCTGGAGAAGATGCAGATATAAAGGAACCCTCTTACACAGCTGGTGGGAATGTAAACTAGTCTAGTCGCTATGGAAAACTGTGTGGAGGTTCCTCAGAACACTAAAAATGGATCTACCATATGATCCAGTGATTCCACTTCTAGGAATCTACCCAATGGACGTAAAAAACACTAATTCGAAAGGAAACCTGCACTCCTGTGTTTATTGCAGGACCATTTCAATTGCAAAGATATGGAAACAACCCAAATGCCCCAAAATAGATGAATGGTTCAAAAAGTTGTGGTATATTTACACAATGGAATGTGTTATTCTGCAATCAAAAAAGACAAACTCATGCCATTTGTGGCAAAATGGATGGAGCTGGAAAGAGTTATGCTCGCTGAAATAAATCAGAAGGAAAAAGAGAAATACCAGATGGTCTCACTTATATGTGGAATATAGAGAAACCAAACAAAAGATTGTAAGAAAAAGTCACAACTAGCAAGCTGACCATAGAACAGCAATAAGGGGTGTGTGAAGGGGGCAAAATGGGAGGGATGAACACAAGGGAATATGATGATGGTTCATAGGTGATAAGGTGATGGGAGAACTATGGGGACTTCAATGATGTAAGGAAAAAATGTAATTAATCAAAAAAACCCAATGAATTACCATGTTGCCCCTCTGATAATGGTCTATATCAAAAAGAATGAAAACAAGTGTTAGTGAGGATAAGGAGAAGGAACACTCATTGCGGTTGCTGGAAATGTAATTTGGTACAGCCACAGGAAAATGGTATGGAGCTAGCATTGAAAAATTAAATAATGTGATCCAGCAACACCATCGTTAGGTATTTACCTAAAGAATATGAAGACACTAATTCAAGATTTACACAGTCCTATGTTTATGACAGCATTATCCACAAAAGCCAAGTTATGAAACCAATCTAAGTGTACAATGACAGATGACTGAATGAAAAAATGTGCCCTTTTCACCACATCCTTGCCAACATTTGTAGTTGCCAGTTTTTTAATATGTGTCATTCTCACTGGTATAAAGTGATATCTCATTGTGGTTTTGATTTGCATTTTCCTGATTATGGCGGGATCTTCATATGCCCATTGGACATTAGCATGGCCTCTTTGGAGAATTCTCTTTTAAGTTCTTCTGCCCATTTTTTGACTGGATTGTTCACTGTTTTTGTCAAGTCATATGAGTTCCTTGTATAATCTTTGTTATCAGTCCCTTATCGTTTGTATAGTGTGCAAACATTTTTTCCAGTCAGTTGGGTGTCTTGTTTTGGATAATGTCTCTTTTGCTGTACAGTGGCTTTTTAGTTTGATGTAATTCCCAGCTATTTATCTTTTCATTCACTTTCTTTGCTTTGGAGGATGAGTCTTTAAAAATGTTAAAAGAGATGTTTGTCATGTAGTGTCTTACCTATATTTTCTTCTATATGTTTTATAGTTTCAGGTTTTATGTTCAGTATTTTTATCCATTTTGAGTTGATTTTTGTGCATGGTGTAAGTTAGTGGTCAAGTTTCATTCTTTTGCTTATGGTGGCCCATTTTTGCAGCACCATTTATTGAATAAACTGTCCTTGTTCCATTGCATATTCTTTGCTCCTTTGTCAAAGATCAGTTGTCCATATCTGTGTGGTATCACTGTGAGTTATTAACATATTTACCATAGTTTAAAAAAATCTTTGTGTAATAATTCCAAATCTGTGTGATATCTGAGTTTTGCGATATTGTTTGCTTTCTTACCAAAAATATATTTCCTTTCTATGTACTGCTTTGTGTATTTCTGTTGAATGGTGCACTGGATATTCTGGGTAATACAAACTGATCAGTGTCATTAGTGTGGAGTTTTATGGTGACCCCGTTTAGTGTTGAGCTCTGTTTTATGATTTCTACAGCTCTCAGTGCCAGTGATTCCAAATTATCCAGTGTTTGTGTTCCCGTCTTTTTTTGTCATGGTGATTGTGTAAAAATATAGCTCTACATATATTACACAGTTTACCAGTATTTAGCTGAGATATATTGTCACTGTCCTGGAGCCTTTGGTGAGGTGCTAAGGAAAGTATGTGGCCGTACAGACTAGTGTGAACTGAATTTGAGGAGACATACTTCCCGCAGCTTTGGTAAGTTTCTCTTAGAGTGTCTCCCAAAGAGTTAACCTTTTTGTGAGAATATTGTGAGTTTATTTTAAAATTGCTATCTGTTCTTAGAAGAGCCAGGAAGGACTCTTCATATCTCTTCATCTTGTGATCCTTATGTTTTCCCTTGGGTCAGCATTTCTACTCTAGTAATCACAGACATGGTTACTTTCGTTTTGATGTGGGGTTTCAAAATAGATGGTTTTGAAATGTTATTTTCAATGGCTTATTTCACAGGAAACAAGCTTTAAATGTAAACTTTAATGTCACTATTCACTCAACCTTTGAGCGCACACCTCTTGAGAGGCATCTTAAATGATGAGAGAAGGCACACTTGTGAGAGAGCTGCAGACTGTCCTCAGGGTCGAAGGGCACGGGGAGATAATTGCCACACCTTTACCTGCAGGGCAAACCTCTCGGGTGGGGACCGTTCTCTGAGGACTCCTGGGGAGCAGTAAATAAACCTTGGACTATTGCAGAAACAAGGTGAAGCTATTTAACCTCTTTGTTCCGCCAGTCTGTGTTTCTACACTGCAGACAGTGAACAGTTATCAACATCACCTCGTCAGCAGGGTTATCTTTCCCTATGAGTAAGGAGTTTTCTCAGGAGGTATGCTTAACAGGTGTGTTATGATCGCTTAGTAGCCTTACATATGAAGCGCTAACCTAGCTTTATAATGAAAAACTTCAAGAAACTTCATTTGTTTAATTTTTGCTACACATCTATAAAGTATTGCTGATGCTTTCTGTTGATTGTGAACAAGATGCATAGTTGGGTGCCCGCTGGCATTTGCATTATTTTACATAATCAGAACGCAAATTAGATGCCCAGGTTGATAATCTTGTTTCATTTTATTTCCTAAAAGCTGTAACTTCCTAATTCTAGGGTTGAGGGCAGCCGTTTTGTATAATAGGCATGGTAAGAGGTGACTGTCCCAGAGGACCTGTCTCCCAGGTGCAAAGCCTTCCTGGGGGCTCTTTCTGTAAAGAAAATGAGGGTGAACCTGTGATGAAATCATTGTAGTGATATCTGAGCAGTCACTTCCCTTACTTTTGTTTACTATTCCCAGGATATATTCAGACATCCTGCTACTCAATTTTACTTTCACTGATGTCTCTGAGTAAAAGTGTTAGTTTTTTTAGGCTGTAATTGGTGAGTGTGGCTCAAAGTTACTCGTTCCTCACTGCTGTTTAGGATACTGCTGGACTCTATATATACTTTTTAATCTCTTATTTTCTGTCTTAGAGCATCATGAGTTAAATAAATGTCAAAGTACTATTATCTTTATCAGATTATGCTGTACCTTTTGGATTGAGGGCATCACATACGTTAATTAGCAAACATCTAAGAATGTATCTGTCAGGTGGTTTCTGAAAGGTATTTAGAAGGTGGGTGTTAAATTCCTGGGAGCGCTTATTTCAATAAATCAGCAAAAAGTTAACCCATGTCTTGAGTCATCCTTGAGCTCTCAAAGGAAGCTGAGAAACAAGGGCAGTGTCCTCTTAGAGATAAAGATTAATATAAAATCTCTTGAAGTTTTCCCTTTTTGTAAATCTCTATGTTATTGGACCCCCTTTTCATCCACAATATGTGCTGTCATATTTGCGTTAGAATTTAAGGGTTGAGCAAATCCAGTGGTTTTATGGAGGGTGGGGTCGTGGAGGACCTTTGGAGATCTGAAACTGTCTAGCACGTTAGGTATTCTAATAGTTACCTTAATTTTAGCCTCATAGTGCTTTTTATGTATAATAATATTAAATCTTCCAGATACAACATTGAATTGTGGGGGCTCAGTGTTGTTCCCCCTTGTGGCCCCCCTTCAACCCACCCCAGGTCCCCCTGAGCCCCGCTCCATCTCTGTCTAGGCTCTGAGTGTGAGGGCAGGTGTTCCTGTCACCGTGTCTCAGAGCTGTGATCTCTTCCAGCTTTAGACTCCAGTCTCCTCCCACAGTGAGTTCCTAATTTCTTTGGGTCCATTGGAACAAAATGGAAATATGAAGATTCAAAGAATAGCGCTTATTTAATTTGATGTTTTTATAATAACTTCTAGGAAAGGCATTGTGTTTTCATTTTACCAGTGTGAGATTTCTGGAGATAATTCTGGAACAGATTGTAGAGCATAGTCATGGCTTTGTATGAGACTGAATGATTTAAAAAATTTCCAGATATTTCCATAATATTTATTTATTTATTTATATATTTTTTCAGGGTTGAATGTTCTTATTCATTTAATTTACTTTTTTTCATAATATTTATGATAAAGATGTGAGAAACTGAAACGAATATAGTCGTACACATAAATTACAGATGCATGTCCAGTTTTACGGACCATTAACTAAATGAAAGTTGAGTGTTACTGTATAAGTTTTTTATTCCTCAAAACATTTAATGACAAAAATGTTTTTGTCTATATAGTAAACATAAAAATATTTTTAATTTAATCGTATTTTACAGTTTCTTAGTGGTGTCTTACATTCTTTGTGAAGTCTTTGGCTAGCAAAAAAGTTTTCCTAAAACAACTGTAAGAAGGAAAAAAAGGGAAATGGATGTGCATAGTTGAAAATTGGTAATTGATTTTATTTGGTAAAGTCATATGGGACATTGACGTTATGCTTTGGAAACTCTTCAAGGTTACAAATTAGGAGCAGGAGCATGGCATGGCGGAGCAACCAGACCTCGGGCAGTGACTTCGTGCTCTCGGATCTGTTCCACGGCACCCCGGTTCCCTGGGTCCTCTTCACACTCACCCTGCTGGATCTCCTGGTGGCCCTGTTGGGCAACACCACAATAATCACCCTCATCTGGGCCGACCCCCTTCTCCACACCCCCATGTACTTTCTGCTCAGCCAGCTGTCCCTCATGGATCTCCTCTATATCTCCACGTTTGTCCCCAAGATGGCCCTGGTCTTTCTGACTGGGGACCGCCGCATCTCCTTCGTTGGGTGTAGCTTCCAGGTGTTCCTCTTCACCACCCTTGCAGGCTCAGAGTTCCTGCTGCTGGCTGTCATGGCTTATGACCGCTACGTGGCCATCTGCCAGCCCCTGCGCTACCCCGTCCTCATGCGCCCCAGGGTCTGTGTGCTCCTGGTGACTGTGACCTGGCTGGGTGCTCTGCTCAATGCCTCAATCCATGTGGTCTACACTCTGACACTCCCTTACTGCGCCTCCAGGGAAATCCATCATTTCTTCTGTGAGGTCCCAGCCCTCCTGACAGTGGCCTGTGCTGACACTTCTCAATATGAATTGGGTGTTTTTGTCTGTGCTGTGATTTTTTACATCCCTCCCGTCTCAGCCATTCTGGGCTCCTATGGAAGGATACTGTCCGCTGTTCTGGGCATGGGATCAGGCCAGGCTCTTAGGAAAACCTTAGGTACTTGCTCTTCTCACATGACTGTGGTGTTGCTGTTCTACGGAGCTGCCACTACCAAGTATATTGTGCCAAAGTCCTACCACAGTCCTGAGCTGGATGAAGTGGTCTCTGTGTTCTACACCATCATAACGCCCATGCTCAACCCCCTCATCTACAGCCTGCGGAACAAGGACGTCACTAGAGCTTTCAGGAAAGTTTTCCGAGTGTGAGGAAGAGGAAGTGTTGGAACATCCAGTGTAAATCTGCGTGGACAGCATGTGCCTGAAATGCAATGTAAAGTGTATTTAGAGATACTCACTCTCTTCTCTCATTATAAACCTGGTATATTGACAAATATTCGGTAGGGGACGCCCCGAATCATGCCCTCGCCTGTGTCTGAGACACGCCTGGCCACTCTGCGCTTCCCTCATGTGTACATGTGAGGCCGTCGACATTGTAAATAGGCTTTGGGTATTCATGGGATATATGAAATAGAGTTTTGTTCCATGTAATTACACTTGTTCCATTTTTTTAAAATGCCATAGACTCTTCAATATAAGCCATGACATCTTTAGACCATTTTCACTAGTATGAATTAAGGGGTAATCAGATGTATCCGGATGACTGTTGTTTCTTTTGCTGTATCTGAAATTTCCTTGTTTTTTGGAGTTTAAGGTCAGACCTTGTCATTTAAATTTTTATTGTAATTTCTTTTTGCAACCAGTGTCCTAAATTTCACATATGAATTAGTAAGGCAGCAAGTTCATTTTGTTTGGTATTTTAATTCATATTTTTGTCCATGTATTTATTCCCTTTGTTCAGAATTCAGTGCCTCATGGAACCCAGAATTTTTTTTAACACAGTCATTGAAGTCCTCTGGTTCTCTGACTACTTAGATATGGGAATTTAAATACTGCTGGTAAGCTGCAGAAGTAACCGATTCTTCCAATTCTTGCCCTCGGTGCACTCATTTTCAGGAGTTACCTGTGACAATTCAAGTAACTTTGCTTCATACCAGTCTCTGTAGTGCTAGTTTCGAATTTTTCAGTTGTATTGATGGTCTCATTCTATTTTGGTCTATTTATATTATATAATTTTTTAGTTGAGGTTATGTTGATATACAACAGAGTATGTGGTTGAGATTTGCGAGTTGTCACCTTTTTATTAGTATGTTCCTGCACCTCACACACCACCAGTACACCCATAGTCCTCCACCTCAGTCCCTTTCCTTGTTGCCTCCTACGACCTCCCTCCCCATATGACAGCCTCAATTCTATAGGAAGAGTTCCAGTGTTTGTATATTCAGTTTTGACTGTTCCTTCCTTTTGTTTCTTATGTCCCACATGTGAGTGAAATCATCCCACTTTTCTTTCTGCTTCTGAGTAACAAGCTTAGTATAGTACCCTGTTGTTTAATCAAGTTGTTTGAAATGGTAAGAGTTTGTCTTTTTTATAGCTGACAATTATTTTGTGTATATATATATGTAACTGACACCTTGCTAATCCACTCATCAGTGGTTGGGCACTTTGTTTCCATAACTTAGCTATTTAAATAGTGGTACTGTGAATAGAAGAGTGTATATATCATTTGAACTAGTGTCAGTGTATTCTTCAGGAAGATAATGAATAGCAGGATAGCTGGATTGTATGGTGTATCTATCAGCCCCTTATCATTTGTATGGAGTGTCAATGTTTTCTCCCAATTTGTGGATCGTTTCTTCACTTTGTTTATTGTCTCTTTTTCTGTACAGAAGACTTGTAGTTTCATGTAGTCCAGCTGTTTATCTTTCCTTCATTCTTTCTTTGCTTCTGGGGATGAGTCCTTGAGTATATTTTTGAGATGTATGTCATGAATGTTGTCAATGTTTTCTTCTCTATATTGTATGATTTCAGATGTTACATTCAAGTCTTTTATCCGTTTTGAGTTGGTTTTGTGTTTAGTGTGAGGTGGTAATCTAGTTTCATTGTTTTGCATTTAGTGGTCCAGTTTTCCCATCACGATTTATCGAAGAGACTTCCTTGTTCCAGTGCAAGTTCTTTGCTTATTTGTCATCGGTTAGTTAATCATAAATGTGTGACTTTATTTTGGGTTTTCAATTTGATTGCATTTATCTGTTCCATGAGCCTTATGGATTTGTGTTTTGATGTCTGAAATTGGTGAATTTTGGCCATTTTTTTTCAAATAAGTCTCTCCCCCCCTTCTTCTTTTATGCCATTGCACTTTTATGTATATTATACCTTTAACACCATCCAGTTCTTATCTGTTCTTTTTTCCCCCATTTTCTTATTTTCGATGTTTTTATTGACCAGTCTTCAAGCTTGTTGAGTCTTTCCTAAGTCATGTTGAGTACCTTGATATTCCAATCTATGTTTATTTTATTTCTGTTGAATATTTTCAGTTTGAAGGATACTTTTGATAGTGTATTCTGGCAGACTTGAATATTTCCATCACTTTCTTGTTCTGTCTATGTTCTTCGGTTATATTTTATCCTTGTGAGTTATTAACATATTTACCATAGTTTGAAAAAAATCTTTGTGTAGTAGTTACAAATCTGTGTAATATCCGAATCTTGCACTAATGATTGCTTATTCTCAGAAAAAAATATTTCCTTTCTTATCAACTGCCTTGTATATTATGTTGAATGGTGGTGTACTATATATTCTGGGTAATACAATCTGATCAGTGTCATTAGTGTAGTTTTGTAGTCACCCAGTTTAGAGTTGAGCTCTTTTATGTTCTCTATAGCTCTCAGTGCCAGTGATTCCAAATTATCCAGTGTTTGTGTTCCTGTCTTTTGGTGTCATTGTGACTCTGTGAAAATATACCTCTAGATATGTTACACATTTTACAAATATTTAGCTGAAATATACTCTCATTGTCCTGGAGCCTTTGGCGAGGTGGTAAAGAAAGTATGTGGTGTTGCATGCTGCACCTTAGGACTAGATCCTATCATTTGTTAGGCCTGTGTCCCTTAGATGTGACCTTGGCAAGTGATTTCTGGCTTTCCAAATCCTCTGAGGGGAGTGAGAAAGACAAGTGTGGGCTGAATTTGAGGAGACATACTTCCCTCAGCTTTGTTAAGGGTCTCATGGAGTGTCCCCAAAGAGTTCACATTTTTGTGAGAATAGTGTGAGTTTATTTACAATTGCTGTCTGTTCTTAGAAGAGCCAGGAGGACTCTTTCATTTTTGTACCTGGTGTGGATTCTGGTCCTGGTCCTTTGGAAATGCTCTTCCCTCCCCACCCCAGGCACTTCTATCCCGACTGCGGTTCCAGAGGCTTTTCACTTTCAGGGGATACTCAGTGACTCAGCTCAGCATCGGAAGGGCCCTGCACAGTGGGCGAAGTTGTCAGTGCTCCTCCTCACCACTTGGGACTATGGAGCTTCCCCTGATATCAGCAGAACTGTGCCTGACTGACTGTATTTGTCTCTCCTCAGATACAGTATTTCTTCATCCCAAGAGAGCAAATCTCTGATAGCTTAATGAAAACTCAGGAAGTTTCCTTTGGGTCAGATTTTTATCTCTGGTTAGGACAGGTATGATCACTTGATAGCCAAAATGCTCTCATTAGCAATACAAATATTTCACCTACCTAAAAAGAAATAAATTTATTATTTACTCAAACTCTTGAAAGCTCATCACTTACAAATAGTGTTCCCTGAGAAGACTGATGTCCTTGTGAGGCAGCTGTAGGCGTTTCTTCCGGGTCTCGCCGAACAGGGAGATAATTCTGTGCGTTGTACCTCAGGGACCGAGTGCAGGTGGGGACGGTCTCTCTGAGGGCTGCCAGTGGAACAGTAAATTAGCCTTGGACTCTTGAAGCATCACGTCAAGGTATTTAACCTCTTTTTTCAGGTGGACTGTGCGCTTCTGATGCCTGAACAGCTAAGAAATTTATCAAGAGATTCATGAGCAGCCGTGGTCTTGTTCCTCTGAGTAAGTAGGAGAGTTTCCTCAGAAATATGGTGAAGAAGTATTTTTATTCTTGAGCTGGTTAAAATATGATGCTCTTACCTAGTGTATAAAATGGTAAATCTCAGCAAACCCCTATAAATGCAAATCAATCTAGAAATTCAGAAAATACTGTGGACACATTCTTTTGAATCAGGATAAGGTGTAAGGTTTGATGGTTGCTGACCTTTTTATTGCCACAGATAATCTATTATATAAAAGGCAATTTTTGTTTGATAACCTGATTGATACACTGGTTTCTATTTCAAAATGGTCTGAATCCCAACTCCAGGTGGACGGTGTTAGCTTTGTGTGGGAGTGATAGGTAAGTATGTCACTCCCCAGAGCCTGTCTCCAGGGTTTAATGTCTTTCCTCAAGTCTTTCTGAAAACAGAAGTGAACGAGGAGGGTGAACGAGATCTGTGTCAAATCATCTAAGGACATATGAGTAGTCTTTTAAGTGTAATTAATGGTGTTTGCAGCAAATATAGTAAATATATTCTTTTGGTTAATTTTACTGTTATTCATAACCCTCAAATACAGAAGATTTGGAGGGGTGTTATCTCCAAAAAAAATTATATCACTGGTTAATATTTGCGTGACTCCTTACAGTTTCTTTAATTTCATGCTTTGTAAATTGATTTTAACATTATGAATAAAATAAATACTATTTTATGAAAATCTGCCTCAGTGGACACATCCCTTTGGGACTAGGCTGTTTTATTGCATGTTTGGAAACACTGATGGTAATATGTAGCAGGAATACTGGGAGTCAACAAAGTGCTTTCTAGAAAAAGAGGAAAGGGAAATTCTCTGTATAATTTCTTTAAAAAAATCATTCTAACATTTCACTGATTCCAAATGTACACTTCTCTCTCTCATAACTGAGATGTACCAATAACTGTGATATTTATAGACAAGGGACTAATTTATAGATCCTTTATGATTTTACAGAAATTTTCCATGCATAATGATCTTAAATCTACCCAATTCAGGCTCAGGCTGGAGGGTGTTTGTGTAGAGAGTCACCAAGTGACCAGCCCTTCTCTGCACAGCAGACCCTGCTGGCCGCGGGCTCGCCCCCTGGGCACTGAGCAGTGAGGGTCCTCACGAGGGGCTTCTGATGTCCTGAGCAGAGTGAACACACCGCCTGCATCAGCTGTTTCTTTTATTAAGGTAATGACATGTGTTTTATTGTAATTCAGTGCAGCTTCTTTTATAAACTAGTCTCATATACACGTAAAATTGGTGAATATTCTACTTGGTCATTACCTTCAAGAGAATGGTTTAGGACACCAATAAAAATAGCCCAGATTTTCATCCCCCCCGGAGCTGATGCTCGATTCCCATGACGCTCTGCGCTCTGCTCTGTCACCTTGGGTGTCACTTTAGCTCCCTGTGGCCCGGGGAAAAGGAACAGGAGACAGGGGTCACCTTTGGGGACTTTTTAGCAATGATGTTGCTGCTGAGTGACCCTCAGTAGGAGAGTGATGTTCCTTTGGTTCAGGCATTGGAATGACTTTTCCAATAAATTATTTGATACCCACCTTTATGCACATTTGCACACCTCAAGACCCTCTTCATGAGAGATTCCCTTCGCAGACATGAAGTGAGAGGTATGGAAGCTCCCACATTCCTTCTTCCCCATGAGCTTACTTAGTGACTGGAGCTGTTAGATCACAAGTTTGCATACATATGTCCAGCTTCATAAATAACACTTCATTTCATGTTTTTAAATATCTTCTTAGAGGAATAGATTTTCCTTTTTCCCTCAGGTAGAGTTCTGTAAGGAATTGGAATTCTTCTAGGAAAAGTTTAATTGATGGTAGAGGTGCCTTTCTTAGATGCTGAGATTTTCCCTATTCTCTGTATTCTCTACACTGTTCATAAACTGAGTAACAACTTATGCACATATATGAATGTTCTTGATTAAGTAATGAATGCCTCAGTTTAGATATGAGTATCTTAAATGGACTAGGTTTCAGATTGTAACAGCTTATATCAAGTATTTGACTCACACTTACATATATACATACTTACATGTTGTTTCTTTTTTTAACCAGAATTATGCCATGTCCCAGTATTGGTATTATCTAAAGTCTTATATTACTCTTAGTGAAGGCGCTGAAAGATAAATTTACTAAATATAAAAATTGAAGGGTAGGAAAGCAAGAAGACTTCAGATATTAGAAATCAATGCATGATTTTATTTGGTAAAATTATAAAGAGACTGCAGACATAATACTTATGAAACTGTCTCCGAGTTACAAATTAGGAATGGGAGCATGGCATGGCGGAGTAACCAGACCTCGGGCAGTGACTTCGTCCTCTCGGATCTGTTCCACGGCACCCCGGTTCCCTGGGTCCTCTTCACACTCACCCTGCTGGATCTCCTGGTGGCCCTGTTGGGCAACACCCTAATAATCATCCTCATCTGGGCGAACCCTCCTCTCCACACCCCCATGTACTTTCTGCTCAGCCAGCTGTCCCTCATGGATCTCCTCTATATCTCCACGTTTGTCCCCAAGATGGCCCTGGTCTTTCTGTCTGGGGACCGCCACATCTCCTTCGTTGGGTGTAGCTTCCAGATGTTCCTCTTCACCACCCTTGTGGGCTCAGAGAGCCTGCTGCTGGCTGTCATGGCTTATGACCGCTACGTGGCCATCTGCCAGCCCCTGCGCTACCCCGTCCGCATGCGCCCCAGGGTCTGTGTGCTCCTGGTGACTGTGGCCTGGCTGGGTGCTCTGCTCAATGCCTTGATCCACGTGGTCTACACTCTGACACTCCCTTACTGCGCCTCCAGGGAAATCCATCATTTCTTCTGTGAGATCCCAGCCCTCCTGACAGTGGCCTGTGCCGACACTTCCCAGTATGAAAAGGGTGTTTTTGTCAGTGGTGTGATATTTTTCATACCCCCCATCTCAGCCATCCTGGGCTCCTATGGGAGCATACTGTCCACTGTTCTGGGCATGGGGTCAGGCCAGGCTCTTAGGAAAACCTTGGCGACTTGCTCTTCTCACATGACTGTGGTGTTGCTGTTCTATGGGGCTGCCATCTTCAAGTATGTTCTGCCAAAATCCTACCACTCCCCTGGGCAGGAGGAGGTGCTCTCTGTGTTCTACACCATCGTTTCCCCCATGCTCAACCCCCTCATCTACAGCCTGCGGAACAAGGACGTCACTAGAGCTTTCAGGAAGGTTTTCAGTGTGTAGGAAGGGGAAGTGTTGGCGCACCCAGAGCAAATCTGCGTGGACAGCATTTGCCTGAAATGCAGTGTAAAGTGTATGTACAGAGACTCAGTCTCTTCCTCTCATTACAAACCTGGTATTTGGACAAGTTTTCCGTAGAGGACGCCCTGAGACATGGCCTGGCCTGTCTGTGACACACCTGGTCACTCTGCACTTCCCTCACGTGTACATCTGAGGTCGTTGACATTGTAATCAGCGGTCCGGGTGCTCATGGGATATATGAAATACAGTTTCATTCTATGTAATTACATTTGTTCCATTTTTTAAAAATGCCTTATATCTCTTTAATGGGAAAACCATGACGTCTTTAGATCATTTACTCTGTTGTGAATTAAGCATTATTAGTATATACTAATATAATGGTAGGTTTATTTTTTTTGGTGGCTACAAAATATCATTGGTTTTTGGTGTTCAACGTCAGATCTTGTCATGTAAATTTGTCTTTCAATTTCTTTTCTAGTGGGTGTACTAAATTTCACATATGCATTATTAAGTCTTCAAATTCAGTTTGTTCTCTATTGTAATTCATACATGTGACCAGATATTTTTTTATTTTTGCTCAGAAATCAGTGCCTCATGGTAAACCCTGAATTTGTAACTTAGTCATTGAAGTCCTTGGTCTTATGACTACTTAGAGATGGGGATTTAAATACTGTTTGTCAGTTTCTTGCATTTTATCTAGTATTGTTATAAAATATAATGGGCTCCCTATTCCATTATCACCTGTAAGAGTGACTGATTCTTGCAATTCTTGCCTTCTATGGACTCATTTTCACCAGTTACCTGTGACAATTCAAGTAACTTTGTTTCATACTGTACCCTGAAGTGCTAGTGTTGCATTATTCAGTGGTGTTGATGTGCTCATTCTATCTTGGTCTATTTATATTGTATACTTTTTCAATTGTGGTTATTTTTGTTTACAAACAGTATGTGATTGAGAGGTGCAAGTTGACAGCTTTTTTGTAGTCTTTCCTGCACCTCACACACCACCAACACACCCATAGTCCTCCTCCTCCTCGAGGAAATTTTTCATGCAGGTATCGGCAAGTGGCTAAGTCCAGTCCATCGCTTTCATTAAATTCTTCATCAAACCTACTTGGAGTCTTGATCCTAGCAATTCTGCCTTGTTCTTGGATAAGTCCAAATCACGAACCAGGTCATTTAGTTCTTCCTGTGTTAGTCTGTGTGGGGTTGATGATGCACCACAGTGAAAATCTGCATCACTGCATGCTGATGGAACAGGAGAAGAACAGGTCAGCTCACCCTTGTCCTCATCAGATGAATCAAGAGAATATTCTGCTGGAGGTTCTGGAATAGGAAGTTCCTCACCATGTGGAACTGGTCTCAGTGCAGACGGAATGTTTGGGTAGACTGTTCTTGACTTCTTTTGCTTTGTTATTCCACCAGAAAGAGGAGGAACCAAGCAGAAGTAACAGTCTTTTATGTGGTTGCTTGGCTCTCTCCACACCACGGGTCTGCAAATGGCATAGATAGTCTTTTGCCATTTAACCACTGTGAAAGCTGTGTTGTACATGTAGCACAGCATATATGCGATACCGAAGGCTTGTCTTGGTCACCAACCTTGCATCTGAGGTAAAGGTGATAACCCTTCTTCACTTGAAAAGTGATACTTTTCTTCGGTTGGCAAATGTCACTTCCCCACAAATAGAGCAGATATTGTCCATGCCATTAACACACTTTTGAGGCATTACTGTTCTGTGTTGTGCCTAAATGGATAAATAATAGCAGTTGTATGGAACAGTAGCTTAAACACTCTGGCACAAAGTCTGAAATATTTTCAATGCTCATTCTTCCCCACAGGGCTTTATACAGTGCACTGCTGACATCAGCTTACTTCAGCAGCCGCCTGGCAGTAAATGATGTAGTCAGCTCTGGATGATGTGTGCATGATGGTATTTTGCAATGCGATGCAATATCACATCATTCTAGGCTGATTTAGGATGTTGTTGCAGTCCTACTGGATAAATTTACATGTTGAAACATATAAAATGAATTATATGAAATATCTTCAACATGCAAGCTAATAAAAAATGTTCAGGGTTATGTTCATGTTCAGCACAGCAATATACTACAGATTAGGGCCCTTTTAAGTCAGTAATGATCTCAGTGTTTACCAGTGTAAGTGAAACCATCCAATATATTTTTTCTTTTCTTCTGACTTATTTTCTGAACATAATCTGTTTTACTTCCACCCATGTTGCTGCAAATGGCATGAGTTTATCTTTTTTTGATTGATGAATAGTCTTCATTGTGTGTATAGACTGTATGTTCTTGACCCAATCATCTGTTTTGGAGCATTGGGTTGTTTCCGTATCTTAGTTATTGTAAGTAGTGCTGCAATTAGCATAGGAGTGCAGGTGTCCTTTAGAGTTAATGCTTTCTTTCCTTTGGGTAGATTCCTGGGAATGGATTTGCTGGGTCTTATCTTAGACCCATTGTTAGTAATTTGAGGGTTTTCCACAAAGCTTTCATAGTGACTGGACCAGTTTGCCTTCCCACCCGCAGATGAATAATCTATTTTTTCTCCGCATCCTTTCAGCATTTTTTTTTTTTTAAATACGGTCCATTCTCTTGGGTGTGAGGTGGTATGCCATTGTGTGTTTGTATTTCATTTGTTGAGCATTTTTTTAAATATACCTGTTGGTCATTTGCATTTCCTCTTTGGAGGAATGTCTTTTCAGTTCTTTTGCCTATTTTTTGACACCATTGTTTGCTTTTTTTTTTTTTTTTTTTTTTTTTTTTTTTTTTTTTTTTTTTTTTTTTTTTTTTTTTTTTTTTTTTTTTTTTTTTTTTTTTTTTGAGTTGTGTGATCTCTTGGTAGATCTTTGGTATCAGTCCCTTATCCGTTATTTGGGTTGTAAATATTTTCTCCCAATTTGTGTGTTGTCTCTTCATTTTGGTTATTGTGGTTTTTGCTGTACATAAACTTTCTATTGATGTATTCCAGCTGTTTATCTTTTCCTTCATAATCTCCTTGCTTCTGGGGATAAGTCTTTGAGTATATTTTTGAGATGTATTTCATGATTTTTGTACCTATATTTTCTTTTATGTATTTTATGGTTTCAGATCTTACATGCAAGTCTTTTATCTATTTTGAGTTGGATTTTGTGTATAGTTTGAGGTAGTAATCCGTTTTCATTGTTTTGCTTTTAGTGGTGCAGTGTTCTGAGCATCATTTATTGAAGAGAATTTCCTTGTTCCAACGCATGTTCTTTGCTCGTTTGTCATAGTTAGTTAATCATAAATGTCTGACTTTATTTCTGGGTTTTCCATTTGATTCCATTTATCTGATCAATGAACCGTCTGCATTTTTTCAGGTAATTCTCTCCCCCCTTAATGGCACTGCACTTTTACATATATTATATATTTAATATCATCCACATATTATTTGTTCTTTTTTTATCCCTATTATCTTATTTTTGTGTTTTATTTTTCATAAATCTGGTATTGACCAATCTTCAAGCTTGTTGATTCTTTCCTAAGTCATGTTGAGTATCCAGATGCACCATTCTAAATTTATTTAATTTCTTTTACAATATTTTCAGTTTGAAGGATACTTTTGATCTTGAATTTTTTAGACTCTGAAAATTTCCTTCCTCTATGTTCTTCAGTTATGTTTAATCATTTTGAGTTATTTTTAAAGATTTATTTATATTTTACATCATTGTTCATTTTGTACAATGTTATTTTTCCCCAGTTGTAGTCCCCGTAGAGTTTCCACCACTGAGTCACCCGTTCACCATCACCATAAGTCTCTTGTGCTCTCCCTGCCCTCGTTTTGATCTCTCTCCCGCTCCTTCCCCTGTAGAATGTCTCTGATTTGGAGTTGTCAGTTTATTTTTGTTTGATTTGTTGTGTATTCGTTATTGTTGTTTACCCTGATCTCTTTCTTGCATTCCTCCTATAAGTGAACTCATCTGATATTTTTCTTTCTATTCTGACTTAATTCACTGAGCATCTTCCCTTCTAGTTCCATCCATGTTGCTGCAAATGGCATTAGTTTATCTTTTTGATTGCTGAGTAGCATTCCTTTGAGTAGTATATATACCACATATTCTGGATCAAGCCATCTGTTTTGGGTATTTGGGTTTATTTCAAGTCTTAACTATTATAAATAGTGCTACAATAAACATAGGGGGTGCGGTTATCCTTTTGAATTATTGTTTTTGTGACCTTTGGGTAGATCTCTAGGAGTGGAATTGCTGGGTCATATGGTACCCCATTTTTAGTAGTCCGAGGCACCTCCACATAGCTTTCCATAGTGGTTGACCAGTTTGCATTCTGCCAGCAGTGTAAGAGAGTTCCTTTTTCACCACGTCTTCACCAACGTTCATTGCCAGTTTTTTTTTTTTAATAAGTGCCATTCTCATTGTTGTAAGGTGGTATCTCATTGTGGTTTTGATTTGCATTTCCCTGATTATAAGTGATGTTGAACATTTTTTCATATACTTGTTGGTCATTTACATTACCTCTTTGGAGAAGTATCTTTTATGATGTTCTGCCCATTTTTGGACTGGATTGTTCACTTTGTTTTTGTTGAGTCATGTGAGTTCTTTGTGTATATTTTTGTGATCAGTTCTTTATCAGTTGTATGGAGAGCAAAAATTTTCGGTTTGGGTATCAGTCAGTTGAGTTCTCTGTTTTGGGTCATGTCTCTTTTTCGGTACAGAACTTTTTAGTTTGATGTAATCCCAGTTGTTTATCTATCTTTCACTTTCTTTGCTTTGGAGGATGAGTCTTTGAAGATGTTACTGAGATGGATGTCATGTAGTGTTTTACCTGTATTTTCTTCTATGCATTTTATGGCTTCAGGTCTTATGTTCAGATATTTTATCGATTTTGAGTTGATTGTTGTGCATGGTGTGAGGTAGTGATCAAGTTTCATTCTTTTGTTCATGGCGGTCCAGATGTCCCAGCACCATTCATTGAACAGACTGTCCTTGTTCCATTACATATTTTTTGATCCTTTGTCAAGAATTAGTTGTCCATAACTGTGTGGTATCCTTGTGAGGCATTAACATATTTGCTGTAATTAAAAAATCTTTGTGTAATAATTCCAAATCTGTGTAATATCTGAGTCTTGCTATGATGTTTGCTTTCTTTCCACAACTGTATTTCCTTTCTATGGACTGCCTTGTGTATTTCTGTTGAATGGTGCACTGGATATTCTGGGTAATACAAACTGATCAGTGTCATTAGTGTGGAGTTTTATGGTGACGCTGTTTAGTTGGAGCTCTGTTTTATGTTCTCTATAGCGCTCCATGTCAGTGATTCCAAATTATCCAGAGTTTGTGTTCCTGTCTTTTGTCATTCTTCTGTAAAAATAAAACTCTAGATATGTTACACATTTTACCAATATTTAGTTAAGATATACTGTCTTTGTACTGGAGCCCTTTAGTGAGGTGGTAATGAAATGTGCTATTGTATCCTATACTTTGGGATTACATCCTATCATTTGCATCCCTTAGATGTGACCTTTTCAATTGATTTGTAACTTTCCTACTATTCTGAGCAGTGTGAGAAAGACTAGGGTGAGCTGTATTTGAAGAGACATACTTCCTGCAGATTTTTAAAGGGTCTCTAAGAGCGTTCTCCAAAGAGTTAACATTTTTGTGAGAATACTGTGAGTTTATTTTATTTTATATTTTTAAATATACATATTTTTATTGTTATTTATATCTTTTACATTTTGTATTCCCGTTGGGTGACTGGGAGTTTATTTTACAGTCTCTGTTGAGTAGAGCCAGGCGGACTCCTTCACTTCTTTTCTCCTTGTGACCCCGTATGGATCCTGTCCTGGTCCTTCCGAAATGCCTCTCCCCCCATCAGGCACTTCCATCCCCTGTGGTCCCAGAGGCTTTTCACTTTCAGGGGTCACTCAGATCAGCACCGGACAGGCACCTGCACGGGAGACAAAGTTGTAATTTAAGTGCTCCTCCTCCCCACTTGGGATCAGGGAGCGTCCCCTGATACCAGCAGACTGTGCCTGACTGTCTGCATTTGCCTCTCTTCCGATACAGCATTTTTTTCATCCTGAGAGACAAATCTCTGATGGTTTACTGAAAGTAAGTCGTTTTCTTTTCGGTCATTATTTTTCTATGGTAAGGTTAGGTATGATCACTTGATTGTGATCATAAATATTGAAAATATTGAAATATTGAAATTCATGTATTTCATAGAAGGAAAAAAATGTAAGTTTAATATTTACTTAAACTCATGAATGCTCATTACTTGGCAAATAGAGTTCCCTGAGGTGGAGACTGATGTCCTTGTGAGACAACTGTAGGCATTTTTTTCTGGGTCGTGGAGGACGGGGAGATAATTCTGCACGTTTTACCTCAGGGACCAAGTGCAGGTGTAATGGTCTCTCTGAGGGCTGCCTGTGGAACAGTAAATTAGCCTTGGACTCGGAGCAATGCGTCAAGGTATTTAAACTCTTTGTTCCGGTGGACTGTGTGCTTCTGATGCTGGAAGTCTAATAAATTTATCAACAGATAAATGAGCAGCGCTGGTCTTGTTCCTCTGAGTAGGAGTGTTTTTCTCAGGTAATATGTTGAAGAGTTGTGTTTTTATTCAGGAGGTGGTTAAAATATGGTGCTGTTACGTCGCGTATTTAATTGGAAATCTCAACAAAACCCCATATATGCAAATCAATCTAGAAATTCAGAAAACACTGTGGACACATTTTAATGAGTCAGAGTAAGGTACAGAGTTGGATGGTTGCTGGCATTTATTGCCTTAGATGATCTATTATTCTATAAAAGGCAATTTTTGATACCTGTCTGATAACTTGGTTTCATTTTCAAAAGGGTCTGATTCCCAGCTTCAGAGTGGACGGTGTTAGCTCTATGTGGAGAGAGGGGTGAAGTGTTTCAATGCAGGAGCCTACTCCAGGGTTTAATGTCTGTCCTCAAGTCCTTGGGAAAATGGACGTGAGAGAGGAGGGACTTAGATCTGTGTCAGATCATCTTAAGGACACACGGACAGTCACTTAAGTGTTATTATTGGTGTTTCCAGCAAATATAGTAAATGTATACTTTTGTTGACTTTACTGTTATTCAAAACCTTCAAATACAAAAGATTTGGAGGTGCTTTACCTCCAAATTAATATTTTATCAGTGGATAATATTTGTGTGATTTCTTACAAATTCTTTAATTTCATACTTTATAAATTTGATTTTAACACTATGAATAAAATTAATATTATATGAAAATCCACTTAAGTTGCAGACATGAAACAAGAAGTATGGAAGCTTCCACATTCCTTCTTACCCATGAGCTTACTTAGTTACTAGAGCTATTCAATCACAAGTTTGCTTATGTATGTGCAGCTTCAAAAATAACACTCACTTCATTACATGTTTTTAAATATCTTCTTACAGGAATAACTTTTCCTTTTTGCCTCAAGTGAGGCTTCTGAACGGAATTGGAATTCCTCTAGGCAAGGTTTATTTACTGGTACAGCTGCCTTTCTTAGGTGCTGAAAATTTCCCTGTTGTCTGTATTCTCTGCACTTCTGATAAACTGAGTAACAACTTATGCACATATATTAATGTTCTTTATTAAGTAATGAATGCCTCAGTTTAGATATGATTATTTTCAGTGATCTTTGTTTTAATTTCTAACAACTTATATCAAGTATTTAATATAATATGTGTGTGTGTGTATATATACATATACATATATATTTGTGTGTTGTTTTTTTTTTTCAATCAGAATCATGCCATATCCCAGATGTGGCATTTTCTTAGGTCTCATATACTTGTAAGTAAAGACTGCTGAAAGGTAAATTTACTAAAAATAAAAATTAAGGGTAGGGAAGTGGGAAGACTTCAGATGTTAGATATCAGCAGGCTTTTATTTGGTAAAATTATTTAGAGACTGCAAACATAGTACTGATGAAACTGTCTCCAAACTACAAATTAGGAGCAGGAGCATGGCATGGCTGAGCAACCGGACCTCGGGCAGTGATTTCGTCCTCTTGGATCTGTTCCACGGCACCCCGGTTCCCTGGGTCCTCTTCACACTCACCCTGCTGGATCTCCTGGTGGCCCTGTTGGGCAACACCCTAATAATCATCCCCATCTGGGCGAACCCTCCTCTCCACACCCCCATGTACTTTCTGCTCAGCCAGCTGTCCCTCATGGATCTCCTCTATATCTCCACGTTTGTCCCCAAGATGGCCCTGGTCTTTCTGTCTGGGGACCGCCGCATCTCCTTCGTTGGGTGTAGCTTCCAGATGTTCCTCTTTACCACCCTTGTGGGCTCAGAGAGCCTGCTGCTGGCTGTCATGGCTTATGACCGCTACGTGGCCATCTGCCAGCCCCTGCGCTACCCCGTCCTCATGCGCCCCAGGGTCTGTGTGCTCCTGGTGACTGTGAGCTGGCTGGGTGCTCTGCTCAACGCCTTGATCCATGTGATCTACACTCTGACACTCCCTTACTGTGCCTCCAGGGAAATCCATCATTTCTTCTGTGAGATCCCAGCCCTCCTGACAGTGGTCTGTGCCGACACTTCCCAGTATGAAAAGGGTGTTTTTGTCAGTGGTGTGATTTTTCTCATCCCCCCCATCTCAGCCATCCTGTGCTCCTATGGAAGGATACTGTCCACTGTTCTGGGCATGGGGTCAGGCCAGGCTCTTAGGAAAACCTTGGCGACTTGCTCTTCTCACATGACTGTGGTGTTGCTGTTCTATGGGGCTGCCACCTTCAAGTATGTTCTGCCAAAATCCTACCACTCCCCTGAGCAGGAGGAGGTGCTCTCTGTGTTCTACACCATCGTTTCCCCCATGCTCAACCCCCTCATCTACAGCCTGTGGAACAAGGACGTCACTAGAGCTTTCAGGAAGGTTTTCAGTGTGTAGGAAGGGGAAGTGTTGGCGCACCCAGAGCAAATCTGCGTGGACAGCATTTGCCTGAAATGCAATGTAAAGTGTATGTACAGAGACTCACTCTCTTCCTCTCATTACAAACCTGGTATTTGGACAAGTTTTCCGTAGAGGACGCCCTGAGACATGGCCTGGCCTGTCTGTGACACACTTGGTCACTCTGCACTTCCCTCACGTGTACATCTGAGGTCGTTGACATTGTAAATTGCGGTCCGGGTGCTCATGGGATATATGAAATACAGTTTCATTCTATGTAATTACATTTGTTCCATTTTTAAAAAAATGCCTTATATCTCTTTAATGGGAAAACCATGACGTCTTTAGATCATTTACTTTGTTGTGAATTAAGCATTATTAGTATATACTAATATAATGGTAGGTTTTTTTTTTTTGGTGGCTACAAAATATCATTGGTTTTTGGTGTTCAACGTCAGATCTTGTCATGTAAATTTGTCTTTCAATTTCTTTTCTAGTGGGTGTACTAAATTTCACATATGCATTATTAAGTCTTCAAATTCAGTTTGTTCTTTATTGTAATTCACACCTGTGACCATTTTTTTTTTGTCAAAAATCTGTGTCTCATGGAAAACCCTGAGTTTTGTAACTTTGTCATTGAAGTCCTGGATTCTGTGACTACTTAGAGATGGGAATTTAAATACTGTTTGTCTTTTCTTGCATTTTATCTAGTATAGTTATAAAATATAATGGCCCCCATATTCCATTATCAGCTGTAAGAGTGACTGATTCTTGCAATTCTTGCCTTCTGTGGACTCATTTTCACCAGTTACCTGTGACAATTCAAGGAACTCTGTTTCATACTGTACCCTGAAGTGCTAGTGTTGCTAGTGGTGTTGATGTGCTCATTCTATCTTGGTCTATTTATATTGTATACTTTTTCAATTGTGGTTATTTTGTTTACAAACAGTATGTGATTGAGATGTGCAAGTTGACAGCTTTTTTGTAGTCTTTCCTGCACCTCACACACCACCAACACACCCGTGGTCCTCCTCCTCAGTCCCTTGGACCCCTTTCCTGTTGCCTCCCTCTTCCTCCCTTCCCATCTGACAGCCTCAATTCTACAGCAACATTTCCAGTGTTTGTCGATTCAATTTTTTTTGTTTCTTATTTTTGTTTCTCTCTGTCCCATATGTGAGTGAAATCATCCCATTTTTTTCTTTCTCCTTCTGAGTAGTAAGCTTAGCATAATCTGATCATGGTTCATAACATTGTTTGCAATGGTAGGAGTGTGTCTTTTTCATAGCTGGGTAGTAGTCAGTTAAGTATATATGTAACTGACACCTTGTTTTTTTTTTTAAATTTATTTATTTATACACACAAGCTGGGGTACAGGCCAGAGGCATGGGGTGGTTAGAGGGCTCACCAGAGACAGGGTGTGGAGCAGAACAGGCAGATGAGAAATACACTGCTGAGGGGAGCAGCGGGCGAGGCAGGAGAGGTCTGCCGCACCATGTGGGATTCTCCCTGGCTGGGCCTGGAACTCGCATTGCGTGCTGCTGATAGCTCCACGGCGCAGTACTCAACCGCTGTGCCACCAGGGAGGCCCACCAACACCTTGTTAATACTCATCTGTGGTTGGGCACTGAGCTTGTGTCCATAACTTGCTGTTATAAATAGTGGTGCCGTGAGTAGAGGAGTGTGTGTATTCCTTGGCGCTCGTGTCAGTGTATTCTTCAGGAATATAATGAGTAGTCGGGTTGCTGGATCGTATGGTCTATCCATCTGTAATATTTTGATTAAACTCCACAAACGATTCCATGGGGTGGGATCCAGCTACATCCCAGCAACAGTGTAAGAGTCCTTGTTCTCCTCACTTTCAGAAACACTTATTGTTTCTTGTCTTTTTGATCTGGTTGGTTTTGTGTGCATTTCCCTAATCAGTGCTGATGACCGCTTCTCCACGTGCCTGATCTGTATTTTTTGGGAGAAGTGTCTCCCCATTTTTTACTAGACTGTTTTCTTTTTGTTTAGTTGTATGAGTTCTTTATCAGTCTTAGAAATCTGTCCCTTTTCAGATGTATGATGAGCAAATATTTTCAACGTTTGGTAAGTCTCTGTCTCTTGGGTTAAATGATGTTTCTTTTTTCTTCTTTTTTTCTTTCATTATTATTTTTTGGCTCTGCAGAAGCTTTTAAGTTTTATGTAGTCCTATTTATTTATTTTTGCTTTTGTTTTCCTTTCCATTGGAACTGAGTATCTAAAGACATCCCTGAATCCAGTGCTATGTGTTTTCTTCCGTGCATTTTATGGTTTCAGGTACTACATCAGGTCTTTTAAAATGTTTTTTGTTTTCATTTTTTTTAATCTTACTTTGTGTTCGCTTTTGTACAGTACGCGATTTCTCCCCTCAGGTGTAGTCCCGTAAATCACCCACGACCACTTATCCCGTGACCTGTCATCACAGTCACTTGTGATCTTCCCTCCCCTGTTTGGACCCTTCTCCCTCCCCATCCATGCTGAATGTCTCAGATCCATAGTTTGCCTGCAAGTTTGTCATTTTTTTTAGACTCTTCATTTGGTTTCCCTGTGTTCCTCCTCTAACACTGGTGAACAAATTTTTACAAAAGTCACGTTACTGAAATAAAATTAGTCATTTCCTATCAATTTGTATGTGCTCAACATGAATATGACAGTCAAATTCTAATTTTGGCTCTTTTTTTTTTGGTAGTCTGCAGGAAATTGATGTTTACATCGCAAAATGCATGCCAATAGTAATAGGCCTACGGTTTTACCTGTAAAAAATCAAGTCGTAGACTACTTCTTAGATTTCTTCATTTGTCTATTGTACAGCTGTTCAGGAGCATCTCTGGGGAGTGTCCAGCATTAGTCAACCAGCATTGTAGTGGACCATTTTCACTGGTATCTTTGTTCCATTGATGCAATATCTTGATGAAAACGTTCGCCATGTTCATCACTAACCATACCACAGTTTTCAGGGAAGAAATCCAGATGGGAGTGACGGAAATGGATCTTTAGAGACATATTACAACCAAGTTTCTGATACTGCATCAGCATGTCTTCTACTAGTTCCTTGTAGTTTTCTGCCCTAACAATGCCAAGAAAGTTTGTAGACATTAGGTGAAAAGCATTCCATGTTTGTTTTGCATCACCCTGCAGCAAGCTGTGAACCGTTCATCTTTGAAGAGCTCTTGAATCTGAGGACCCACAAAAACTCCCTCTTTAATCTTTGCTTCGCTGAGTCGAGGAAATTTTTCATGCAGGTATCAGCAAGTGGCTAAGTCCAGTCCATCGCTTTCATTAAATTCTTCATCAAACCTACTTGGAGTCTTGATCCTAGCAATTCTGCCTTGTTCTTGGATAAGTCCAAATCACGAACCAGGTCATTTAGTTCTTCCTGTGTTAGTCTGTGTGGGGTTGATGATGCACCACAGTGAAAATCTGGATCCCTGGATGCTGATGGAACAGGAGAAGAACAGGTCAGCTCACCCTTGTCCTCACCAGATGAATCAAGAGAATATTCTGCTGGAAGTTCTGGAATAGGAAGTTCCTCACCATGTGGAACTGGTCTCAATGCAGATGGAATGTTTGGGTAGACTGTTCTTGACTTCTTTTGCTTTGTTATTCCACCAGAAAGAGGAGGAACCAAGCAGAAGTAACAGTCTTTTATGTGGTTGCTTGGCTCTCTCCACACCATGGGTCTGCAAATGGCATAGATAGTCTTTTGCCATTTAACCACTGTGAAAGCTGTGTTGTACATGTAGCATAGCATATATGCGGGACCGAAGGCTTGTCTGGGTCACCAACCTTGCATCTGAGGTAAAGGTGATAAGCCTTCTTCACTTGAAAAGTGATACTTTTCTTCGGTTGGCAAATGTCACTTCCCCACAAATAGAGCAGAAATTGTCCATGCCATTAACACACTTTTGAGGCATTACTGTTCTGTGTTGTGCCTAAATGGATAAATAATAGCAGTTGTATGGAACAGTAGCTTAAACACTCTCGCACAAAGTCTGAAATATTTTCAATGCTCATTCTTCCCCACAGGGCTTTATACAGTGCACTGCTGGCATCAGCTTACTTCAGCAGCCGCCTGGCAGTAGTATTGCATTGCATCAGAAAATGATGTAGTCAGCTCTGGAAGATATGTGCATGATGGTATTATGCAATGCGATGCAATGTTACATCATTCTAGGCTGATTTAGGATGTTGTTGCAGTCCTACTGGATAAATTTCCATGTTGAAACATATAAAATGAATTATATGAAATATCTTCAACATGCAAGCTAATAAAAAATGTTCAGGATTATGTTCATGTTCAGCACAGCAATATACTACAGATTAGGGCCCTTTTAAGTCAGTAATGATCTCAGTGTTTACCAGTGTAAGTGAAACCATCCAATATATTTTTTTTTCTTCTGACTTATTTTATTTTCTGAACATAATCTGTTTTAGTTCCACCCAGTTGCTGCAAATGGCATGAGTTTATCTTTTTTTGATTGTCTTCATTGTGTGTATAGACTGTATGTTCTTGACCCAATCATCTGTTTTGGAGCATTGGGTTGTTTCCATATCTTAGTTATTGTAAGTAGTGCTGCAATTAGCATAGGAGTGCAGGTGTCCTTTAGAGTTAATGCTTTTTTCCTTTGGGTAGATTCCTGGGAATGGATTTGCTGGGTCTTATCTTAGACCCATTGTTAGTAATTTGAGGGTTTTCCACAAAGCTTTCATAGTGACTGGACCAGTTTGCCTTCCCACCCGCAGATGAATAATCTATTTTTTCTCCGCATCCTTTCAGCATTTTTTTTTTTAATACGGTCCATTCTCTTGGGTGTGAGGTGGTATGCCATTGTGTGTTTGTATTTCATTTGTTGAGCATTTTTTTAAATATATCTGTTGGTCATTTGCATTTCTTCTTTGGAGGAATGTCTTTTCAGTTCTTTTGCCTATTTTTTGACACCATTGTTTGCTTTTTTTTTTTTTTTGAGTTGTGTGATCTCTTGGTAGATCTTTGGTATCAGTCCCTTATCTGTTATTTGGGCTGTAAATATTTTCTCCCAATTTGTGTGTTGTCTCTTCATTTTGGTTATTGTGTTTTTAGTTGTACATAAACTTTCTAGTTTGATGTATTCCAGCTGTTTATCTTTTCCTTCATAATCTCCTTGCTTCTGGGGATGAGTCCTTGAGTATGTTTTTGAGATGTATTTCACGATTTTTGTACCTATATTTTCTTTTATGTATTTTATGGTTTCAGATATTACATTCAAGTCTTTTATCTATTTTTGAGTTGGATTTTGTGTATAGTGTGAGGAAGTAATCTATTTTCATTGTTTTGCTCTTAGTGGTCCAGTGTTCTGAGCATCATTTATTGAAGAGAATTTCCTTGTTCCAACGCATGTTCTTTGCTCGTTTGTCATAGTTAGTTGATCATAAATGTCTGACTTTATTTCTGGGTTTTCCATTTGATTCCATTTATCTGTTCAATGAACCGTCTGCATTTTTTCAGATAATTCTCTCCCCCCTTAATGGCACTGCACTTTTTTTTTCAATAAATATATATTTTTATTGTTATTTATGTCTTTTACATTTTGTATTCCCCTTGGGTAGCCCACCACCAATTCACCCGTGATCCATCTCCATGGTCCCTTGTTTTTTTTTTATATAATATGTATTTTTATTGTTATTTATGTCTTTTACATTTTGCATTCCCCTTGGGTAGCCCACCACCAATTCACCCGTGATCCATCTCCATGTCCCTAGTTTTTTTTTTTACATATAATATATATTTTTATTGTTATTTATGTCTTTTACATTTTGCATTCTCCTTGGGTAGCCCACCACCAATTCACCCGTGATCCATCTCCATGGTCCCTTGTGTTCTTTTCTATTCCATTTTGTGCCCTTTTCCTTCCCTCCCTCTGCCTCCCTCCTCCCCCCCCACTGATTGTATCTCTCCCACCTGTCCTCCCTATAGTCCTGTTATAAGTGAAACCATTCCATATTTTTCTCTTTCTTTCTGGCTTATTTCACTGAGTATGAGCCCCTCTAATTCCATACATGTCGCTGCAAATTGCATGTGTTTATCTTCTTTCCATGCTGAATAGTATTCCATTGTGTATATGTACCACATCTTCTGGATCCAATCATCTATTTTTGGACATCTGGGTTGCTTCCATACCTTTGCTATTGTGAACAGTGCCGCAATGAACATACGGGTGCATGTATCCTTTTGGATTAGTGGTTTTGTATCCTTTGGGTAAATTCCCAAAAGTGGGATTGCTGGGTCGTATGGAAGCTCCATGTTTAGCAGTCTGAGGAATCGCCATACAGCCTTCCATAGTGGTTGGACCAGTTCACATTCCCACCAGCAGTGTAGAAGAGTTCCTTTTTCTCCACATCCTTTCCAGCATTTGTTGTTGCCTGTATTTTTAATGTGTGCC
>PVIJ01012530.1:0-49257 GCA_004024925.1 Scalopus aquaticus
GAGGGAGGGGAGGATAAGGGCACAAAATGGAAGAGAGGAGAATACAGGGGACCATGGAGATGGATCACGGGTGAATTGGTGGTGGGCTGCCCAAGGGGAATACAAAATGTAAAAGACACAAATAACAATAAAAAAAAATGGAAAAAAAAAAAGTCTTGTTGCCTACATACTGTGCAATATATTCCTCTGGTATTGGGTTATTTATTCAGCATTGCTCTCTTAGGAGCTGCTCCTTGCCCCCCATCAGCCTCTACTTAATACGAGGTCACCATGTGAACTGGCTCAAGGAGTAGCTACCTCAGCAAGCAGAGCCGAAAAGCCTTTCTCCATGTCCTGGGACAATAAAAACTTGAGAGTCTCTCTCTGGCTGTTCTGATATTTAGTGTTTCCCATTATATGAGTGAAACTGTATGGAATGAGAAATACATGAGAGGCAGAAATAGGGTTCAATCAGCATTGAAGTCCTAGGTCTGGCTTCCCGAGATCCAGATGACTGCCAAATGTTCCTAGTCAGTCCTGTTTTGACTCCATAAGACGCTCCATTGCTTTTGCCTCATAGTTGTTGTGCCGGTGGTGGTCTCTGAGAGCCCCAATGTCAACTTGTACTCCATGCAGCCTAAAGAAACTTGACTGGCACTTAATATTTGAGCTTATTGTTTTAGCAGTTAATCAAGTGAAAAACAGACTACATAAAACCATGGTCTGATCTTATTTTTAAATGTCCTATAAGTATTTCCAACTACTCAATTAAGGGTATTAGCACTATTTTATTAGTATTTATACTATAATGCAATATAGTAGCTAAGAAATGGAACTCTGAAGCCTAACATCCTAGCTTTGCATATCAATTCAACTTATATAATGGATTCTGTGACAGGGGACCCAGGTACCCATCAGAACTAAAGCATTAATTCCACAGCTGGTGGGAGTTTTGTCAGCAGATCATTCTCCAGGAACTGTCCTCTCTGGAAGAGAATTTCCTCATACAAAGTCACAACTCCTTTCCAGTAACAACTTGCATTATAATATAACTTGCCCATCACTCTCATACCAATTTGGAAAACTATGCAGGACTTTCCTTGCTCCAGAACTTCTTACAGAGTTAACTGAAGTCTCTGTTTAGACTAAATGTTGCCCCAGCTTTGCCTTCTGCCCAGTCCTGCTTTCTTCTCTGCCCCCCAAGTGTGGATCCTAGGAGCACTCCCTAGTACATCTCCTACATGCCTACAGACCAGTCTGCTTCCAGGGCATCTAACCTCCAACAACTTACTGTGAGGTCTTGTAAGTCATGTGATTTCTCTGTGCCTCAATTTCCTCATCTACAAGACAGTGATAATAATATGACCCACTTCACAGTACTATCATAAGGATTAAACATATTGCTGTATGTGAAGTGCTTAGAACAGAACAGCATACTGTATGTGTAAGTGCCATTTAACTGTCACTCTTATATTATCACATAGTATCAAATTGGCTCGTTTTCCTATTTTTACTTTTTTTCAATTGCAGTAACATTGGCTTACAATGTTCTTTGTGATTTACAGGTATAGGATCTCCCCCTTTGATTATTAATATTAGACAACTTCCCAAGAGATCCTGAACACAAAGAAGTTCAGGTTTACAAGGTCCCTGAATGAAACATTTCCCTTCTGATGTGGTTCATTAAGAGTCCAAGTATGCAGGCCTTTAGGGCTCACAGAAGGAAATTCGTCTACTGACTAGCTGGTGCCTGAGAAAGGGCGATGGGGGTTAGCCTTGGAGCCTGACTTTTGCCAATCTGTTGTTTTTGTAAGTGGTGCTTTGTACTTGTGCCCAGAGGTGCTGATGATGAGTGCACTGCTATAAAACTAGACATAAAACATGTGAAATGGAGCTTAAATCATAAACACGAAAATTGTAACAGCAGGTTAGATTTTATGACTCTAATTTGTCTTAAATTGACATATAGCATTGCTCTTGGCATCACTTGGAGTGGTGTATGCAAATCAAAGGTAAATATGTGCCCAGATAATTTAATTTCATTCTATAGTGAGAGTGAGGTCAATACCGTTAAATGAACACTAACCATGATTTTTTTATTCTTCCATTGTGAAAGATAAGTAACATGATTATACATTTGTGGTCACCTAGAAAATGATTAATTGAATATTTCAATGAATGAGTCATATGAGTCCAAGGCAAAATACAGATCATTAGGGAAAGAGATGGAATCTGCACCATCTACAATTTGCCCTCCATGTAAGCAAATGTCATTGTCTATGAGTCCTGATGTTAGAATGAGGTGAGAGAGGGTATCATAGGAGGCTACCTGGCCACATCTTTGAGAAGAGATTGTCCTTCACTAAGAGGTTGCTGTAGTACCATGGACTTTAAATACCATCTATATGTTGATAATTCCCAAATCTACATTTATATCCTCTCCTATGAAATTGGGCCTCCAACTAAAAGTTCTACTTGGATGTCACAAAAAAATATTCCAAATGTTCCAGGGTGTTTGACTTCTCCCCTCAAAAGCTGCCTCTCCCCCAGACTCCCCATCTAATTCAATGACACCAGCTTCCTCATGTTTGCACAAATCAAAAATCAGGAGTTAACCTTGATTCTGTTTTTCCTTATATCCAATTAATTTCCAAACTTATCCTGACCCCTGTGCTCTGTTCCATCTTCACCACCTTAGTTCAGTCCTCACATCTCCTCTAATGCCCCAAGCCCACTGGTTCTCCTTCTGTTCTTCAATTACCAGTTCTCTTCTCTTCACACTAATGGCCAGGTCATCCCTCTCTCTGTGCCTTTATGTTAACTCTCTTTTCTCTGCCTACATTTGGCATAGCCCTGGTCTCCACATCAGCAGCCCCTTCTTTTCATCCAAATCTTACCTTATGTGTCTTCTCCTCAAAGATTCCTTCCCTAACCACCCAAACTAAGGAAGATACTAGGAACTTTTATCAAATCCCCTTATTTAAATTTGCCCCAAATCCATCATCACTATCACTGGTAGATTTTTAGTGTTTACTTACCCAGTTGCTTCTTATATGTCTTCCCTACCAGAACATACATTATTAGAGAACAGAGACCTTGCCTATCTTCTGTCCCCACTCCCCATCTGGTGCCAAAGGTAGCACTCTGCCTAACAGAGGTGCTCAGCAAACACTTGTTGAATGAATGCATCCATGAATGAATACATGGCTTAAAAGTGAACAGTCAAATTTAAAGCCAGGCGAAATTGATAGAAGAATGCAAGAATTTAAAGTATGCCATGTTCTGGACTCCCCGTTAGTCACTTTCGTGGGTGTTGTCTCATTTAATCTAATCCACGTCTCTGTAGTAGACTGTATTATGGTAATCCCAAATGCCTAATTCTATGAAAAAAATTCAAGGAAGTTAAATAATTTGCCAAGTTCAAATGCTGCTAATCACTGATAGTCAGGTCTCACTTTAGAATCTAGTTCTTTCCTAAAATCAGTGACTTGCTACCACATCACTTTATTCAGTCCCTTCTTTTGTGGTTATGAGAAACAGGTGTTCATGATCACCTGTAATTTTTATCTGTCTTATGCAGGCATATTTTTATTAGATTTCAGAGCTATCAATTATCTGCTCTTCACATTAAGGGGAAAGTATCAAAAGTTTAACAATACAAATATATTTCATATTTATATCTGAAAAAGACAGTATCTTTGGAAAAGAGACAAAGACACTTAGTTCACTAGGCTCAGTTGTCTTTTGGCTGGAGGTTTCAAAGGGTAGCTTGGATTCATTCTTTCTCCTCCTCCCTTTTTCTCTTTCAATATTGCTTTTACAGTACATGTCACATCATATATAAATGCTGCATATAACTATGTGTTCCTGAGTTTTCACACCTTTTGGGGTGATGGTGGGAAGAAGGAATATTTATGGACCAATCCAAAATGTCCCAAAGTAAAGAGATGGTCACTCTCCATAGATACATGTCATTGTTTCTCTGGAATGCAGAAAACACACCAGATTTTTACAAATAGTACCATTTTTATCTTTTGGCCCATTCCATGTGAAAAAAGAAGACTGTACCAGATGGCCTTTTAAGATCCTTGCCAGCCCCACACTCCCAGGAATCAACAAGCAGAGTGGAAAGATCACAAGCTTTGAAGTAAAACAGACCTAAATTGTAACACTGAATCTCTCTGAACCTCTCTAATTGACATAATGAATTTAATTCTCAGAGTGCTTGCAAAGACTAAGTAGGAACTTAGTACAAGAACAGTAACACATACATATTTTTAACTATTATGATTATTATAGGTTGACTGTGTTCCCCCCAAAAAGACATTCTAACCCCTCAACTTCAGAATATGACAGTATTCAAAAATTGAGTTTTACAGAAGTATGATGGTCACATGTGTACATGATGATGATGCAAGTGATTGTCTAGTTATGGTGACGTGACATATATATATAAATATATATGTAAATATATATATTTATATATATAAATTTATATATATAAATAAATATATAAATTTATATATATCTATATATATGAATATATATAAATATATATATAATAGTTTGCTAGTTAAGACTAGGACTAGTTTCATAATTTTCAGGGCTTGATGCAAAATGATAATGTGGGACTATAATATTTCACAAGCACCGTTTGCCCCAGTTTTGAAGTCATGGCTAAAACTCGCAATGCCCCTTCACTAGCACTTAGCTAGACTGCCCACGCCAACCACTTCCCTTGTCAGACTCATTCTCCCGGGTCACTATGCAAACACCTTCCCTTATCAGGGTCCAATACTCTGGGGCCAAGTACCAGACAACAAAGGACAGTGCCTTCCTTTCACCCCCACCCCTGGCCCCAGTCTGTGAAATCGTTCAAATTAGCTAAACCACATTCCCCAAACCTAGTTACCCCAGAGTTGCCTTGCAGGAAACTATGACATTGAACAGCTCTAGCTGGCTGCTACCCTCCCCCAGGAGTGACCCTCTGGGTGGCCCGGCATGACACCTTGTCTCTTTCCCAGTTGCAGGTAAGAGTTCTGCCTTTGACCTATTCTACTCTCAGTGGGTTGTATCCCACTGTCGAAAGAATCTTCAAATCTTACAACACAGGGACAACTTGCCATGTTCAAAAATTATTAACATTTCAAAATGATGACAGTAGCATTAAACCAAGCACGGGGCCTTCTGAACACAGGTCCTATACAACTGTACAGGTTATACACGCACAAAGCTGGTCCTGGAGACATGTGTGACTCATAAATACTCAATTCAGAATAGTATTGATTTCCAGAGAAGGAAGGTAATTAGAACAGCAAGGAGACCTGAGGATTTCAACTGTACCTAAGATCTTCTATTAGTTAAAAAAATATATATCTGAGCCAAATGTGGCAAAACATTAAAACTTGATAAAGCTAAGAGGTCGGTATCTGGGTGTTTGCATATTTTCAAATGCTTGAACTATTTCACCTAAAAAAAAAAAAAAAGAACACAGTACTATAATTCATTCATAAAAATTTACAATTAAATCCCAGAGTAATATGTAATATTCAAAAATTTAGGAGGTACTTTGGAGTGCACAAAACTTAGTTTAGATTTTTTAAAAGCCTATGAAAAAATAATAAAAATGAGTTTGGAATTATTGAATCAGAAAATAGAATGGTAATTGCCAGAGGCTGGAGGAGGGGCAAATGAGTTGTTACTCAATGGCATAGTTTCTGTGATACAAGATGAAAAAGGTCTAGAGATGGGTCTTACAACATTGTCCTTGTAGATAACAATACTGCTCCATACACTAGAAAATTGTTAAGAGCTTAGATAGCATGTTACTTGTTTAAAAGAGAAGTCCACCATGCAGGCTAGTGTATGTCCTGAAGCTTTAATTATCCAAAATTTAAATGATTATTTATTAGCTAGTTCATTTTTAGCATTACAATAAGAATTACAGAATACATGTTAATTGTTTAATAACACTCATGTTTAGCATTGGAATTATCATTATAATCATCACAACATTGAAAAGTACAAGAAGCTGGATCACACACCAAAAAAACAATGAAGATAGAAAAACAAATATTACAAAGTGTAAAAAAGGATGAATCAAAATAAATAACAAATATCCTCTTTTTCAATTTCAGGAAAATGCATTTACTTGAATATATACTGGTCTGTTAACTTTCCATTTTCTAGCATGAAAATGAATTCAAGATTCATTCTCTGTACAATGTCTACCACCCATTTATTTAATATTTTTCTTTTTTAACAGAAACATTCACTATCATCTAAAGATTTAGGAATATTCATCAGTGTTAAGTCTTGTGAGAGAACACCAAAGGTGAGAACCCCTATATTAGAACAAAGGGCAAGATTCTATCATTGTTTTTTTTAATTCACTATTAGTTAGCAAATGAAGTAGGGAAAATGATGTCAGAGTCTTACTTAATATTTCTGGCCTCATGTGTAGACACATGAACAAGAATAACTGCCTGAAAATTTTTAGGGAAACAGATCTCAGAAGCCACAATCCTTATCAGCAATTCTATCCTCCGGCACTTTTGTATCTGAGGGATGGGAGATGGCAGGGGGATGGGATGTCTCCTGTTTGCCCCTCTGGAGCTCGCTCTTCTGGACTCTGTGTCTGGCTGGAGCTAACCTGCACATACTGTGAAAGGATCCCCTGCCCTCTTGCCTCTGTATGCATATGGTTTTAACCAGATTGGGGACAGTGGCAGGAGACTGGAAAGAAGAGAACAGTAAGAGTAGGTATTTCTGTTCCAGCTCCCCACTCCAGGTTTTCAGTGACATCCCAACTTCTCAACCTGAGGCTGAGGTTCCTTGGGCGGTCCTTCTCTTAGCACTTCCTGCTCCACTTCCAGACAAAAACCCCCTGCCCTGTTTACCCAAAGGTTGCACAAGGATTCCCTACAATTGCTATCATCACATTACTGCACTGTTTGTCTCACTAAATCTTGCCCACACCTTTTATAGGATCTTCTCATATCATCCAATTAGAAACTCCCTGTGGAAACTGGGAGGAAGAGAGGAACAAAAAAAATCAAAATAGGAAAAGACACAGAAATGTTAAGTGCACATAGGCGACTCAAACATACAGTCCTTCCCACTGTTAATGGCTCTGAGTTAAATAACAGAATTTAGTAAACGTTATGCAATTAAATATACTAAATTTTATGAACACCATGATTATAATTATTCCATGCTTCTGAAACAAGATTGCGTTCTGCAGTATGATTTACCTAGATTTTTTCTTCTTTTTTTATTATTATTGTTATTCATATTTTTTACATTATTGTGTATTCCCCACAGGTTATCCACCACCAATTCACCCGTGAACCATCACCATAGTGCCTTGTGCTCTTTTCCACCCCTTTTTGAGCCCTTATACGCCTCCCCCCCCCCTTGCTGGATGTCTCTTTCTTGTTTGGTTCATCTATATTCCGGTTATAAGTGAAAGCATTTGATATTTTTCTCTTTCTTTCTGGCTTATTTCACTGAGTATGATTCCCTCTAATTCCATCCATGTCACTGCAAATTGCATGTGTTTATCTTCTTTGAATGCTGAATAGTATTCCATTGTGTATATGTACCACATCTTCTTGATCCAATCATCTATTTTTGGGCATCTGGGTTGTTTCCTATTTTAGCTGCTGTAAACAATGCTGCAATAAACATAGAGGTGCATGTCCCTTTTTGGATTAATGTTTTTGTGTCCTTTGGGTAGACTCCCAGAAGTGGTACTACTGGGTCATATGGAGGCTCCATTTTTCGCAATTTGATGAACTGCCATACAGCTTTCCATAGTGGCTGGATCCGTTTGCATTCCCACCAGCAAGAGTAGGAGAGTTCATTTTTCTCCACATCCTTGCCAACATTTGTTGTTCCCTGTTTTTTTGTTTGTTTGTTTTATTTTTAAAGATTTATTTATTTATGCATACAAGAACTGGTGCAAGCCAGAGGTGTGGGGGTGGTTAGAGGATTCACCAGAGACAGAGTGGGGAGCAGAACAGGCAGATTGACTGAAATACACTGCTGAGGGGAGCAGCGGGCGAGTCAGGAGAGGTCTGCTGCGCCATGTGGAAAAGCTCCCTGGCCCGGAACACTGGTCAACAAATTTTTACAAAAGTCATGTTACTGAAATAAAATTAGTCATTTCCTATCAACTTGTATGTGCTCAACAGGAATATGACAGTCAAATTCTAATTTTGGCTCTAGTTTTTTTTGTATTCTGCAATAAATTGATGTTTACATCACGAAATGCATGCCAATAGTAATAGGCCTATGGTTAATACCTATAAAAAATCAAGTCATAGACTACTTCTTAGATTTCTTCACTTGTCTCTTGTACAGCTGTTCAGGAGCATCTCTGGGGAGTGTTGTTCCCTGTTTTTTTAATACGTGCCATTCTTGCTGGTGTAAGGTGGTATCTCATTGTGGTTTTATTTTGCATTTCCCTGATTATGAGGGATGTTGAGCATTTTTTCATATGCCTATTGGCCATTTGCATTTCTTCTTTGGAGAAGGGTCTTTTAAGTTCTTCTGCCCATTTTGTGACTGGATTTTTTTTGCTTTGTTCTTGCTGAGTTGTGTGAGTTCTTTGTAAATTTTTGTGATCAGTCCCTTGTCTGTTGCATGGAGTGCAAAAATTTTTTCCCAGTCTGTAGGCTGTTTCTTTGTTTTGATTAATGTTTCTTTTGCTGTACAGAAGCTTTTTAGTTTGATTTAATCCCAGCTATTAATCGTTTCCTTCACTATCCTTGCTTTGGGGGATGTGTCTTTAAAAATGTTACTAAGGTGGATGTCATGTATTGTTTTGCCTATGTTTTCTTCTATATATTTTATGGTTTCAGGTCTTATGTCCAAGTCTCATCCATTTTGAATTGATTTTCGTGCATGGTGTAAGGTAGTAGTCTAATCTCATTTTTCTGCATGTAGTCGTCCAGTTTTCGCAGCACCATTTGTTGAACAAACTGCCCTTGTTCCACTGAATATTCTTTGCACCTTTATCAAAGATTAATTGTCCATATGTATGTGGGTTGATTTCTGGGTTCTCTATCGATTCCAATGATTTGTGTGTCTATTTTTTTTTTAGACCTGTGTCATTTTATTTTATTTTTTTTTAATATATATTTTTATTGTTATTTATGTCTTTTACATTTTTTGTTCCAGTACCATGCAGTCTCCTTTTTGATCAGGAGCTTTGGCTATTCGAGGTTTTTTGTGATTCCAAATGAACTTCATCAGTATTCGTTCTATCTCTTTGAAGTATGTCATTGAGATTTTTATTGGAATAGCATTGAAGCTGTAAATTACTTTCGGTAGTATGGCCATTTTGATGATGTTAATTCTTCCGATCCATAAGCAGGGGATGTCTTTCCATTTCTTTGTGTCTTCTTCTATTTCATTTAAAAATGTTTTATAGTTTTCTTTGTATAGGTCTTTCGCTTCTTTTGTTAGATTTATTCCCCAGTATTTGATTTTTTGTTTCAATTGTAAAAAGTGTGGTTTTCTTGATTTCCTCTTCTTCAGATTGATTATTTGCATATAGGAAGGCTACTGACTTTTGTGTGTTGATTTTGTATCCCACTACTTTACTAAATTGGTTGATTATATTGATTAGTTTTTCTGTGGAGTTTTTAGGGTTCTCTATATATATTATCATGTCATCAGCAAATAGTAAAAGTTTTACTTCTTTCCCTACCTGGTTTCCTTGTATGCCTTTCTCTTGTCTTATTGCTCTGGCTAGGATTTCCAGTATTATATTGAAGAGCAGTGGTGAGAGTTAACATCCTTGTCTCATTCCAGATTTCAGGGGAAAGACTTTCAGCTTTTCACCGTTGAAGATGATTTGGCTATGGGTTTGTCGTATATGGCCTTTATCGTGTTGAGGCAGTTTCCTTCTATCCCTAGAATTTTTAGGACTTTCATCATAAATGGGTGTTGCACTTTGTCAAATGCTTTCTCAGCATCTATTGATACGATCAGGTGGTTTTTACTTTTTTTGTTGTTGATGTGTTGGATTACATTAATTGATTTTCTGATGTTGAACCATCCTTGTGCTCCTGGAATAAATCCCACTTGGTGAATTATCTTTTATGATGCGTTGTTGGATTCTATTAGCTAAGATTTTGAGGATTTTTGCATCAGTGTTCATTAGAGATACTGGCCTGTAGTTTTCTTTTTTTGTACTGTCCTTGTTCGGTTTCAGTATTAGTGTAATGTTGGCTTCATAAAACGTATTTGGTAGTATTCCTTCCTTCTCGATTTTTTGAAAGAGTTTGTGTAAGACAGGCACTAATTCATTTCTGAATGTTTGGTAGAATTCATTTGTGAAACCATCTGATCCTGGGCTTTTGTTTGGGGGGAGGGTTTTGATTACTGTTTCAATTTCACTGCTTGTAACTGGTCTGTTTAGGTGCTTTATTTCTTCTTGATCTAGCTTAGGATGTTTGTATAGTTCTAGGAATTTGCCCATCTCTTCTAGGTTGTTGAACTTGTTTGCATATAACTTCATAGTAGTGTCTGATTCTTCTTTTGATTTCTGCTGTGTCTGTTGTAATTTCTCCTCTTTCATTTATGATTCTATTTATTTGTGCTTTTTCCCGTTTTTTCTTTGTGAGGCTGGCTAGAGGTTTATCTATTTTGTTTATTTTTTCAAAGAACCAGCTTTTGGTTTCACTGATCTTTTGAATTGTTTTTTTAACTTCTATTTCATTTATTTCTGCTTTGATTTTTATTATTTCCTTTCTTCTGCTGGCTTTTGGGTTCTTTTGTTGTTCTTTTTCCAGTTCTTTGAGATGGAATATTAGGTTGTTTTTTAAAGATCCTTCCTGTTTTTTGATATGAAATGTATTGCTACATATTTTCCTCTTACAACTGCTTTTGCTGTGTCCCAAAAATTCTGGAAGGTTGTGTCCTCATTGTCATTCGTCTCAACATACTTTTTAATTTCTTCTTTGATTTCCTCATTGCTCCAATGGTCTTCCAATAGAGTGGGTTTCAATCTCCGTGAGGTAGGAGAGTTTCTTTTTTTGTGTGGTTTATTTCCAGTTTGATGCCTTTATGGTCAGTGAGGATAGTTGGTATGATTTTGACCTTTGTGTATCTATTGATGTTTGTCTTGTGTCCCAAAATGTCATCTATCCTGGAGAATGTTCCGTGCACACTTGAGAAGAATGTGTACTCTGATTTTTTTTTTTGGGTGCAGTATCCTGTATATGTCTGTTAAACCCATGAGATCTAAGTCTTTTTAGGGCTTTAGTGTCCTTATTTTTTTGTCTCATTGATCTGTCCATTTGTGAGAGTGGGGTGTTGAAGTCTCTCACTATGTATGTATTTTCTCTAATGTCTTTTTTAGAGATGTTAATAGTTGTCTGATAAATTTTGGTGCTCCTTCATTTGGTGCATATATGTTGATGAGCATTAGGTCTTCTTGATAAATTGTTCCTTTAATCAAAATGTAATGATCCTCTATGTCTCTTTTAACTTTTTTAGGTTTGAAGTCTATTTTATCTGATATAAGTATAGCTGTTCCTGCCTTCTTTTTTGGCCCGTTTTCTGGTAGAATTGTTTTCCAATCTTTTACTTTCAATCTATGTTTATCTTTTGAAGTTAGATGTGTTTACTGTAGGCAGCAAAAGGTTGGATTCTGTTTTTTAATCCAGTCTGCTACTCTGTCTTTTTATTGATGAATTTAATCCATTTACATTCAGAGTTAATATTGATATGCTGACGCCCATATTAGTCATTTTATTGGCCTTTTTGTGATTTTATTCCTTCCCTATTTCTGTTCTACCTATTCATTCTTCTGTTGGTTTTGACTCTAGGTTTTCTTATAGTATTTTTTGGAGTGGGGATTAAGTAGTGGTGAATTTCCGGAGATTTTGTTTGTCTGAAAAGGTTTTTATTTTTCCTTCGTAGAGGAAGGGGAGATTTGCGGTTGGAATTTGTTTGGTTGGAATTTGTTCGCTTGGAGTTTGTTAAATGTGTCTGACCATTCTCTTCTAGCCCATAATGTTTCCTCAGAGAAACATGATGTCATCCTGATAGGTTTTCCTTTGTAGGTTATCTGTCTTCATCCTTATAATTTTCATTATTTTTTCCTTTTCTTGAACCTTTGGAAGTCTTACTATTATATGTCTTGGTGTATTTTTGTTTTTGTTGTGATAATTTCGTGATCTTCTAGCTTCCTGTAACTCTATTTTCATATCCTTCTTTATGTCTGGGAACTTCTCTTCGATTATCTCCTTGAATAGCTTTTCGGTTCCTTGGTCTCTCTCCTCACCTTCTGGGACTCCTATGACTCTTATGTTTCCTTTCCTCATGGCGTCTGATATTTCTCTGATTGCTCCTTCATTCTTTTTTCTTTGTACTTCTCCTTTTTTCTCTTTTTTGGTCCTTTCTGTAGCCCTATCTTCGAGAGTACTGATTCATCCCTCCATTTCATCAATTTATATTTGTGTTGCTTTTTCCAGAGTTTTTTAGGTCTTCCAATGATCTTATAATCTCCTGCATTTCTTTCCCTTCCTTCTCTAGGGTCTCAATTCTATTGCTCTGATTGTTAATTATTTTTCTCATATTGTTCTTTTCCTTTTTGTTTTCTATATTTTTTAATCATGAACATTTTAAATTCTTTATCTGGCATGGAGAAAAGATCTTCTATGTCATTGTTGTGTTCTGGTGGCTGATTTTCTTTTTGTGTTGTGACCTTTCCCTGTGGGCTTGCTTGGTTATTTGTGGTTTTTCTTCTCCCTGTTGTTTGTCTTCTGCTTTGTTCTACCCCTTGGGACACTGTGCTACTGATGTTGGCAGGCATTTCTTCAGAGTGCTCCTTCTGGGGTGTCTGAAACTGGTGGTCCAACCAGGTCCACTCCTATTACTCCAGAGTTCCACAGGCCTGCTGGTGTGCTGTCCTGCTGCTCCAGGTGCCAAGGGGTCACTTCTGCCCCCTGTGAGTGCTGCGTGCTGGCCTGTTGTTCTGTAGATCCAGGCACCTTGGAGTCCACTCCCGCCCCACATGTGTGATACCCTTTGGCTGTTTCTACTGCTGAAGGGAGGGGGGGGTCTGATCCCTCCCTACCAGCAAGTGTGCCTAGTCACTGTTTCATGCCACGCCCAGTGCCTGGTCACTGCTTCTAGTGTCAGGGGTGGGGCTCCACTCCTTCCTTGTGCTCCTGCAGCACGACTGGTTCTAGCCCTGAGGTGCCCTCCAGCAGTTGAAGTGTGCTGTGCGCACGACGGTTCCTTCCCCTATGGCACCAGGAGTCTTCCTCCCCGAGCTCACTTGGGGGCCTAGCCAGAGCGGCAGCCAGAGATGTGGAGCTGGTTGTTCAGTCCCTAAGAACTCCTGGGCAGCGGCCTGCGGGCTAATTTTCTACCAGCAGCTACTCTCCAGTTCTTGCACTCACGCCCCTGCAGTTGGGGTGCACTGTGTGCAACGGTTCCTTCCCCTATCTGATTTGCCTAGATTTTAAATCATTTAGTCATTTGTATTCCCACCCCTAAAATATGTAAGAATCCTGAAACAGGTATTAGTTACTCTTACAGACATAAAGAAACTGAGTGTTGGCCTAAATAAATGATTTGGAATATATATACATATATATATGTGTATATAGGTATATACATACACACACACACACATACACACACACACACACACACACACACACACACACGGTGTTTGAGAAAAAGAATAGAAGCCCCACTTTGGGGATTTAAACTCACTGCATACTATGGTAATGGTTCAGAGGTGAATTGGTGGTGGGAATTTTATGGGGAATACACAATAATGTAAAAGATATAAATAAATAATATATATATATATATATATAAACTCACTGCATAGATTGTAAATGGTTTTGCTGATTTTCTATCTACTAGGACTACTGCCTACAAGCTTTAATATGTCTGATTTAATACCTTTGAAAGCTCATGACATAAATGATGATGTTCACTGCCTAACAACCTATGCTGCAAAAGGAGAGGTTAATTGAAATAAGTAATATCCTTCAGTGGAAAAGCTTGCTGCCCTGTCATTCTCACACCCATCTAAATATCTTGCATCAAGGGAAGACTTCCAGAAGGAATTTCATCCCAGAATTTTTCATCTTCTTCCTTTCCAAACAGAACACAGAGTGCCCTCCTGTGTATAAAGTGGAAATAAATCCCTAATATTGCCAATATCCTCAAGATAACTTTGAGTCATTATTTTTCTAAGGAAATATATAAATACTGTGACAGTTTTAAGCACAAATATTTAATACAAATATATTTACTTAATATTTTATAAAATATTTAATATATATTTACTAAATATTTTTATAAAAGATTTAATGCTAAGATAAATGGTGAATAAATTTATACTATGGACACTGTTTCATTTTCCATCTTTAAAAACATTTTATTGACGCAACATTTGTTTATAACATTATGTAGGTTTCAGATGTATAGCATTATAATTCAACATCTGTATACATACATCATGAGCCCCACCAAAAATCATTATTGTTTTCAATTCTAGCTATGTACTATTTTTATTTGAAGTTGGGGGAATCTCAGAAGTGAGGATGAGTCCAAAACAGAGCTTCATTTTATTTCCCAGCTAAACTAAAATTAAAGTTAAATATTTCCCAAATAACTAAATTATAAGCTATAATGTCTAATTACAAAAATTTAAGATTTAGAATTGTCATTAGGATGTTCAAACACTTCAGAAGTATTAAGACAAAGATTACAAACACTCACTACGAATGTCCAAGGTTTTTCTCACCAGGGTTTTTATCTAACTTAATTTGCATGGGATAACTGTCTTCTGCAGCAGAGAACCTCTAAGTTTTGGGCTTTTTTTCTCCATGAATCTTATAAAGTTGTCAATTTTCAAGAGGGATTATCAGACAAACCCAGCTCAACTTGCAAAGGACACCACTTGTCTGCCAAGGATGATTTGATTACAGTTAGGCTATTAGGCAGAACTTTCAAGCAAATTTCTACATAAATGCTTGAGTTAATAAAATAGCATCCATTTTATCTCCTGAGAAAGCCATGCATCACATGTTTGAAATTACAATTTTGGAAGACACGGAGCACCAGTGATAGAATTTGGTTTTCAATAGAAATACTGATAAGCAGTCATATTTTTTATAGTTGGAAATCAGCTTGATTTAATTTTGGAGAGTAAATGATCTATTTTCCTCCAGAGGCTTTACTTTAAGCTACTTATGCATTCTTACATTCCTATCTATTTGTTGTGTTCTAGTGTCCTCCAATGGATATTTTTGATAGTACTGGCATTGCAGAATCTATCTGAATCTGAGATCTCCAGGGAGCTGAATGGCACATGAGCTATGTGAGCAAACACACCTTGAAAGAAACTAGGCTGAAATCACATAACAAATTGAAAGTCATTCTCCTTAAAAGACAGTGGCTCCAGAGTCATTCAGATTAAATCCTATCAGTCCCATTCTCTTCCTATCACACGGAATAATCTTGAAAGTAAGGGACCCATATCTATGAAAGTTACTTGTGGAAAACGTAGAAAGAATGTGATCTTGTGATTGGAATTTATCAGCTTAGAGAATAACAGGAAGTATTCTAAAACTCATCAAGTATGAGTCAAAAGTAGTTTGTTATATAAGATTTAAAAAAGCAAAATTACTTAACATTAATGAATAAATCAGTCAGAATTATCGAAAGGTCTGAATCAAAACATCTATTTTAAAGAATAGGGCCTTTGTATCTTCCACAACTGGGGTCCAATTTCAAGAGATAGCCCAAATAATTACAAAATCCAATGTTATTTTTTAAAATTGATTCTATCCAAAGGATTTTGCAATCACATACCTCAAGTTTTCTTTTTATTTCTATTTGAAATAACCTCTCTCACTCCAACAACATGAATTTTGTTAGATCAAGTTACCAATTTTTGGTTTTTTTCGTTTAAGATTTACTTATTTATTTTTGTGTAGAAGAACTGGGGTGTAGGCCAGAGGTGTGGGGGATGAGAGGATTCACCAGAGACAGAGTGGAGAACAGGACAGGCAGATATACTGAAATACACTGCTAAAGGGAGCAGCGGGCAAGACAGGAGTGGTATGCTGTGCCATAATGCCATATGTGGGTCAGCTTCCTGGCTGGGGATCAAATGCAGGCTGCAGTGGCTGGAGATAGCTTGACAGAGACTTTAACCCCTGCACCACCAGGGAGGCCCAGTTACCAATGTTGATCCAGAAAATATTGTGACTCAAACTGGTTGGAAGGAAGGGGAACTCAAGTCTTTTGGATATATTCTTAAGGGAATAAGAATGTGGTTTAAGGGTCTCCCTGGTGGCGCAGTGGTTGAGCGCTGCGCTGTGGAGCTGTTGGCAGCGCGCGATGCGAGTTCGATGCCCAGCAGGGGAGAATCCCACATGGTGCGGCAGACCTCTCCTGCCTCGCCCGCTGCTCCCCTCCGCAGTGTATTTCTGATCTGCCTGTTCTGCTCCCCACTCTGTCTCTGGTGAACCCTCTCGCCTCCCCACGCCTCTGGCCTGTACCCCAGCTTGTATGTATAAATAAATAAATCTTTAAAAAAAAATGTGGTTTAAGCCCTGTTTCCATGATGAACTAAAGAAAGCTAAAATATAGTGCTGCCTGATACATCTAAGGTGTGTATATTCCCCTAATGCAATAGAGCATTTAAAATAGTCAGAGCACTAGAACCATCTGTAGAGACAATATTAGGGGTGTGATTCTCTCACTTACCCACACCTATTTCATGGCAATGCCAAAGATCTGCTATTGTGCCTACAAATTAGACACCCAAAAGTTTCTAAACATTGAGTGAGGGCCAGATAATTTTAATAAAATGATGAATTATAGTCCTCAAAGAACTTCAAAAATTAATTGTTCATTTCAGGATATGAATACTATGTTCAGAGTTGAAATTAAATAATACCTGTGGCACATCCTAAAAGCAAATAAGTAATAACTAGCTGTAAGTTGAATGAAAATGGGTAATTATATGCTCTTATTTATCCTTTTCCATAGGAACCTGTTTATAGTTCCAAATATAGTGCTATGAACCTCACTAAGCTGTACCATAAAGAAGAGATAGTTCCTTGTCAGCTTCTCCACCACGTTAATTGATAAACATAAACTACAGAACACAGAACTATGGAACATGTGAAGGTGATACACACAAGAGTGCACATGACAATGAATATGAACACAATAGTTATATCAGTAAACCTGAGACCTGCAGAAGCTAGCACCTCCTGAAAGAAAATCTACCAAGTGTTTAAGAGTCAGTGAGGGGGCCTCCATGGTGGCACAGGGGTTAAAGTCTCAGTGTTATCATGACAGCCACTGCAGCATGACCATCCCTGGTCAGAGAGTTGACCCGTATGGCACAGCAGATCTCTCCGGTCTTGCCTGCTGCTCCCCTCAGCAGTGTATCTCAGTAGACCCGCCTGTTTTGCTCCCCACTCTGTCTCTGGTGAATCCTGCTACCCCCAACAACTCTGGCTTACACCACATTCCTGTATGCATAAATAAATAAAAATATATCTTTGGAGGAAAAAAAGTGTTTGTATGACATAATTAACTCTATAGAGTAGCTGGTATATCCTAAGAGCTCTGTACCAATATCTGTAGTTGTACATTTTCTATCACCAAGATGGTTAAGGTGACTGTCCTGTGAGATGTATCCAACACATGCCTAGAGCAACTTACATGCAGAACTGTTCCAATTTTAGGTGTCTTAGAGGTGGGCACTTGTACTCCCAGAAGTTCTGGTAAAATCCTCACTCACTCAGGTATTATTATTCCAAACTGTGTTCTTCTGGTAAGGCTGGTGGTGTCTAGAAGTTTCTAACTTTGGGAGAATATAGCTACATGAATTGCCCTCTCCATCCTTTTGATAAACCTTATTTCATTGTTCATGAACTGTCTCTGGTTCTCCATCAATCTAAAGTAAGTATTTTCATATGTCAATATAATAATCACACAGTCATTAAAGCAACATCTATCTATAGATTCCATTATGAGGTTTCTTATGATAAATATACTGTCTCCTCATTAACCAAAACAGACACCCTGCCAACTGGGAAAAGATCTTTGCACACAATACATCTGATAAAGGACTGATAACAAATATTTACAAGGAACTCACACAACTCAACAAAAACAAAGCTAACAATCCAGTCAAAAAATGGGCAGAAGAGCTAAAAAGGCACTTCTCCAAAGAAGAAAAGCAGATGGCCAACAGATACATGAAAAAATGCTCAGCATCACTTATAATCAAGGAAATGCAAATCAAAACCACTATGAGATACCACCTCACACCTGTGAGGATGGCACACATTAAAAATATAGGCAACAACAAATGCTGGAAAGGATGTGGAGAAAAAGGAACTCTTCTACACTGCTGGTGGGAATGTGAATTAGTCCAACCACTATGGAAAGCTGTATGGCGATTCCTCAAACTGCTAAACATGGAGCTTCCATATGACCCAGCAATACCACTTTTGGGAATCTACCCAAAGGACACAAAAACACTAATCCAAAAGGATACATGCACCCGTATGTTCACTGCGCACTGTTCACAATAGCAAAGGTATGGAAGCAACCCAGATGTCCAAAAATAGATGACTGGATCAAGAAGATGTGGTACATATACACAATGGAATACTATTCAGCATTCAAAGAAGATAAACACATGCAATTTGCAGCAACATGGATGGAATTAGATGGGATCATACTCAGCAAAACAAGCCAGAAAGAAAGAGAAAAATATCGAACGGTTTCACTTATAACAGGACTATAGGGAAACCAAATAGGAGAGAGACACTTGGGGGGGATGGGGGGAGGGGGAGGATAAGGGCACAAAATGGAGTAGAACAGAACACAAGGGACCACGGAGATGGTTCACGGGTGAATTGGTGGTGGGTTACCCAAGGGGAATACAAAATGTAAAAGATATAAATAACAATAAAAATATATATAACAAAAAAATATATATATTCTGTCTCCTGTGATGATCACATTCACTCTGGCAATCACACATTTCACAAAGCATAAGAAAAACTGCCGCTCCAAATAGCCAACTAGCCGGGAGACATGACTACCCGTCTCATTCTGGAGCATACACTTGGAAGGCTACCTGGGATATGTTGTTTACATAAATGAAGCTCAAGAAGACAAGCCCAACTCTGCAAGGAAGTCCACTGGCCAAAGCACGGTACATAACCAAGATCTAAGTCAAGGGTCAGAGAAAAGACTTTGCCTATCAGGAAGTGATAGTAACTGCAAAAATATAAAACTACTACAGGGAATGAAAAAATAGTACAAACACCTCAATCTACCATAGTCACCGTGATAGACAGGAAAGAGAACTTGCTTGAACTCCAAGTCTTGTTCATTTACTACCTATTAGAGCAGGAGGTAACAATTTTGGGTCCCAGGTAAGTATGGAACAAAAAAACGGAATGATTTTTGATAGTTTATGCAACCCCAATTATTCTCTGAGCTCATTATCTCTTATCTCAAATCAACTCCTCTGTCTACATGCATATTTCGTTCAAAATTGTCAGTCTTTAGTGTAGGATTAATAGAGTCATCTTTTATGTCTACAGATAAACAGTGACTCCTTCTCATTAATGTCTCACTTATAGCATATTTTCTATAGGCTCCTACAATTGGCCCCTCACATCCGCCCTGTCCCTAAGATTTAACCTTTATCTGTTATTGTTGAAAGGCTGCCCTGGAAGATCTCACCATTTTTATATCACCCAGCCTAATTAATTTTTTTGAAAATAATCTTTAATCAAATCCACATCCAAATCTTCAGTGAATCCCTCACCACTATTTCTTTTAGGTACAAATTCATTAGCCTACCATTCAAAAATCACTAAACTCACCTCTGCTTTCTTTTTGAAATTCACTTTATCCATTTTGAAGAAAACAAAATCTTCCAAGTATGCTGACCTTTCCACTTTAAAAAAAAAAAAAAACAACTATCCAAAACATGGAAATAAAGCAAAAGACCATGGAACTTTCAATGTCATTTGTAAGCCTTTCTTTAAAGGTCCATCAAAGGAGATTGTCTAGAGACATTTACTTTGCCCAACTCATAGTTTATTGCTAAATAAAGACCCAGACACAATGAACTCACACGTTGTCATGTAGCTTTTCACCCAGCAGAATAACTCTAGACGCTGTTTATTGCCTTGTAGAATATCACCTAGTTTTGTATCTAACCCAGTAACCATATCCTAAGTTTCCTGTATTAAATTGCTAAGGATATATCATCCTCAAATATTCTTGGGGCCAGCCACATCATGGTACTGGTTTCTTGCTAGTCAATAAGATTAACAAGATCTTCAATATGTTTATTTACAATTTGTAAAACAGTTAAATTATTAATTTTTCAAAAGGCATACTTTAATCTTTTTCAAAGGCTTTTCTCATTCTTCCTTCCACAGCTCATATTACTACACCCTGTCAGCCTCTAGGTGTCAACAGGCTTCCTTGAGCACTGGACTTTGGCACCTTTTTTCTTTCCTGCATGAATGCTCTCAGTCACCAGTTGTTTCCAGTTGAATCATCCACAGATGATAATCTCTGCCTGAGGACACAAGTGCTATGTCTCTGTTCATCAAACTCATGCTCTAATTCTTCTCTTTCTTGTCCAAAAATGTCCATGAAGATCCTTTTTGAGGCCCATTTTTTAAAAGGTTCCCCTCTCTTGCTGACACTCTACATCAGTGGGGTTCTTGTCAGCCTCATCCTCTTCAGCACTTTCTCCCTTTCCCCAGCTGAGGTCCATTTCATCATCTTAACAACTGCTATTTCTCTTCCGTTTCCTCCTCTTCCTCTGAATCTTCTAGCATCTTCTCCAAAGTCATCTGATGCTGCTTTTCTAATTCTTTCAATTGAGTGACTGTCAAATGAGATTATGCCTCTCAGTATTCCTCTCATCCCTCAAAAAGTAAGCAAAGCAAAGAATATGTCCAGAATGGACCTGACAGTAGGTGGGGGCTTAGGAAGTGACTTTTTTTGAGAAAAGTGCCACGGCTCTTCCAGGAATGTAGAGGTAGAAGCTCTGCTCACGCCTGCATCATTCTCCATCTGGTTTGGATCTCACTGGTGACAGCATCATGTGGTACCAAGACACTGAAGGATAGTCTAGAGAAACTTCACAGCAAACGGTCTCCCAAAAAGGCATTAAGTTGTTCCTTCTAAACTACATGTGCGTGGCATGGTGTCACTTTCCAGGGGTTCTAGACTAGCAGGGTCATCCCAAGGAGGCTCCTGGCAAGGGGGAGCCCAGGCCAGGACAAGGAGGAGCTACGGGGGTCACAGCTATTCTTCCAGTGGACTTCTATCCCTGCTGTCAGGGTCCGGCCTGCAGGACATCAGACTGCCTGAAAGCCTGGCCAGGGAGGTCACCATCCTTTCTTTCTTCAGCTCCTCAGAGTCTGAAGGACTAGTGGTGGGTGCCTTGCCCCACACCCCTGGGGGCACTGGCAGGAGTGACTTCTTAAAATCTCCTTTGAGTTCTTCCCCAGCAGTGGCTCTGACTGAGCGGGATTATTCAACTTTTTATGTTTTATTAATTAGATGAGGCACATGCATTAACTCCCTTGTAAGATAAAAAGGACAGCAGCCTTATTTTATGTATTGTTCTCTTTCCCATAGAGAGAGGTCTTCAATAATTAGTTGCAGAACTCATGAACTGAAAAGAAGTTGTAATCATAAATGTTCTGGACTGGTTTTATGGATTCAGTTTTTAGGACCTGGGACTAATCTTTTAACCATTTTCCCCCATTTCTCCCATAATGAGACAAAAACAAAATTTTTAATGACTCAAGCTCACCAGAAGGTTGACAAGCCTATAAAATGCTATTATTTTACACAAGCCTCTTGGTTTGACCTAGGCACAGTCGTCCAAAAATGTGGTACCAAATCTGTTCCTCCTCCAAGGAAATGGTTTAACAGTTTCAGGCAAAAGCTAAGTTCAATTGTCTAAACACCTTCAGAGAGCCAGCAGAGAGCCTCTGGTGCAGACTGGGCTCGAGATTTTTGTAAAGGACATCTACTGGGATTGCTCTCAGGAAGGATACCTGTAGGGGCAGGGAAGGAAGGAGCACTGGCAGTGAGAGAGATGGAGGCAATGCAGTCTTAACTAAGCCTTGATTTCATGGGGCGTCAGGGGCCTAGGTGGTCCTGTTCATGCCAGGAGGGAGCCAGAACTTTCTGTCCCTGCTTTGATCAATCACTGAATGTAAGCAGCTCTGAGAAGTAGGCACTCTGGCCTAGGTGGTTGTCTTTAGTGGAGGCAATTCTCAAAACAGGCTGAAAAGATCACTCAACAGATAACTTCTCAGCAGCTGATGAAATAAATCCTTCTATTCTGAAGTAGAGATTTTGGCCAATCCAATTTAGTATCCACAACTAGCTCTAAATTCCAATATATCTAATATTCTTTCCATTAAGTTTACAATTTTGTTTTGTTGGTTGGACATGCCTTAACTCTATAAGGTGAATTATTGTTTGATGTTTCCCTATTTCTCCTATTTCTGAAACAGTCTGAAACATAGATCACAATGCTTTCCCCCGGCCCCAGCAGTTTTTATTCTCAAAACAAATTAAATGTGTCCATAGCTCTTCCTTTGCTCTAATGGTCATATTGCAAAAACAAAGATAAATGGAAAGCCTTAGAAAGTAATGAGGAAAAAAGAGAGAGGATGTCCAAAGACACTGCAGAGATTTCTTTTTATTACACTTAGGAATACCTCCAAAGCAATACTTTATAACAGTAAGCATTCTGAAGAGTCAGCAAATATCTGGCAAATTTGGACAAACAATAATTCTGGGTCCTGCATGGACTTATTTGTTCTTTTGGATTAACTCTCTAGGTTTGATGTCTTTGCTTTAGAGTTTATAAAGTACATTCACATACATTATTTTACCATTTTATCCACAACTCTGTAAAAAAGTCAAAGATTATAACTATTTTAAAAGGTACAACCTGTGACTCAGAGAAATTAAGTAATCTTTTTCAACATCACACAACCAGCAAGAGCAAACCCTTAGCCTAGCTATTCTAAGTATTCTGACATCACACCAGTAGATGTCAACCATGGTACTGCCGTTCACTGTGAGACCGTCACAAATCATGTTACTAGAAATAACATGTGAAGCTTCCAAATGACTTACTTTCATATACAAGGAGAGTTTGTGTGCATAAAAATGTAACTCTTGCTCACTTGTACTCAAAAGGACTTTCCTAACAAAAGAAAATGGTGACAGCAAGAAGAAGAAAGTTTTGGGCTTTAACAATCCTGTATGGGTATTTCTGATGGATAAATGTCATTTATCAAGTGAGTCTTGATGGCATGTCTACTGCATCAACCTGCCTCCAAGATCTATGACCAGGACCGCTCCTTCATAGCCACCTCCTGAATTCTGGCTTCACCTCCAGAACTCTTTTTCAAGATATAATGAACCACATATTATTTCCCCTAAAACTAACCATCAGCTACATGTAGCTTTTTACTAACCAAAGCAGGAAAGCCCAGTATTTCCTCCTCTTCCCTCACCTCCCCCTTTTTATACTCAGTTGCTTTTCTTCTTTTGCCTCTAATTATGTGACAAGACAACATTCCATCAGTAAAAGGTTTACTAAGTTTATAAGGCTAAACTCAGAAGAGGAATGAGAATATTTGTCTATGAGCAAGGACAGAATTCCACCCACCTACCAAAGAGCAGCCTTCAACTACAGAGAGAAACAGGAGTCAAGAGACTCTCCCATCACAGGCATTGCAACAGTTACAACAACATATTGGTCATGTTTTCCATGTGATAGAGCTTTAAAGGAAAGATAAGGTGAGAGAGGAAAATCAATGGCTAGCCAGTAAACTACAATTATTTATAGTAAACTATAGAACACTTACCATAGTGTATCTTAGAGTAAGATATTCTGGTCTTTCTAAACATCCTTCAGTAGAAGATAAACACTTGTTGTTTACATAAACCTGAAAATAAATCACATAAGATACATTGTTGTTACTAACAGGGAGTGAAGCTGTTTATTTAACAAGGTAATTCCAAAATACAATCAAATGAATCTGTGCTCCTTTTAAGAAGCATTACCTAGACATTATAATGTAAGAGTCTATCTTAGTGAAATGATTTCAAAAGCTACACAGAAAAATGAGTCTCTTCTTTCTAGTTCTGTGGAGCAATTGCCTGAAATATTCCTTCAGCCTAGAACATTTTATAACCCCTTTTAGTGAACTAGCTTTGAGCAGATGACCATAGCTACTAATTACTGCACCCATACAATGTGCCATGCCCTATACAAACCAGTTTAACCTGTTGCCTTCTAAACAGCTGCATGAGGTGGGTATTGTTAGCCTATGTTCCAGATAAGAAGAACTGAGGTTGACAAAGGTAAAAAAACTTAAAATGCCAGCTAGTCCCAAATCATGGGCCGCTAAGTAAAGAGGCGAGGATTTGCACCTCCATTTCTCCTTCTAAAGCATGTCACTGTGAAGTCGCACAAGTCACATCCTAACATCAACCAAATTCATGAATTATTGGCCACAGTTGTATACCTGTGTAACAGGCCCACAATTTTTGAGCCCCATTCCAGAATACATCCAGAATGTAAAAGATGTCACCGGCTGATAAAATGCAGGACTTCAGGGGCTTACAGCTGGTCAGCCTAGTTAATACCACTCTTGGCAAAAAGACAAATCTACCTGCAAATGATAAAACTTTACCACCACTGGAGAGGATTTTTAAAACTGTGAGAGGGAGAAAGGAGTGCAGAGGAGAAAGTACTGCTGGAAGCTAATAATACTAAGAAGGCAGTGTCTAAGAAATAGGTCACGAAATATGCTGAGGAATGACAGGTGTCACAATTGCAGCTGGTCCTCCTCAGGCAAATACTTTAAGGAGAATGACACTCATCTGAGATCTGTTATGTTTGTATAAGTTCTATTGTTTTGTGGTCATTATTTTTCATTTATGATTATGACTTTGAAAGCACTTTTGAGTTAGTCGATGTATCTTTCATTAACTGAATTTATAAATTAAACTGTTTGTGAAACCAGGTTTCCTGGTGGTTTTATTTACAGTAAGTATTAACTGAAAGCTGCGCTCACTTATTAAAGTTATATTTCCCCTTTGCATATTTTTAATTATAGAATATTTCATAATGCATATTAAATACTGGTCTGTGTGTACATACCTCAAATGGCAGTAATAGCACAAAATCAATTTGACATAAATTGTAAAATGATATAAGCTGTTAAACTTTCAAGCACAATATAAGATAAACAGACAGAATTTAATGTAATAAATTTGTTGACTTAGCAGTGATGTTAAAATTTCCAACACATGTTTTCGATAGGTAATATAATTTCAAAGTAGGTTATAAAGCACACCCCAAAGAATGACCATAAACCTATGTGAGCCTGAATTGAGTTTAAGACCACATGCTCTCATACATTAAGAAAAAAAATCATTATTCAGCAAATTAAAACTTTTGGATTGTACAAAATCAACACTCCCTGAGATTGTTACAGATGATCACAGAATTCTTTTTTCTGAAACTGTTTTAAGTCATTAACAAAAAGAGGCATAGAAAATTCCTAACTATTGAATCTCAAATGGCACACTTCTAAATTATCTATGGGTCAAAAAAAGAGTTAAAATTATGAAGTGAAAGCACAACACGTCAGTATGAGTCAGAAGCTGAAGTAAATATTTGGGAAATTCATTGCACCTGTTGTCAATATTAATGAAAAAAGTCTCAAGCTGATAATCTAAACTTTTACTTTGATAAGTTAGCAAAAGAAGACCAAATTAAATCCACAGTAAGTAGGGGAAAAAAACAATGATCAGTGTATAAACAATGAAATCAAAAAGAAGGAAAACAATAATGTTAATAAAACCAATAGTGAAGTATCTAGATTAAGCTGATAAGTCTCTAGACTGAAAATGAAAAAGAGAGAAAATGTAAACTATTAGTATCAGAAATGAGAGGGATGACATCACCACCAATTCAACAACTAAAAAACTAAAAAGGATAAGGAAACAGTATGAACCCTTTTTATGCAAACAAATTTAGCAACACAGGTAAAATGGTAAATTCAATGAAAAAAGAAGTAGATAATCTGAAAAGCACTTTATCTACTAACAAAATTCAATTTATAGTTTATAATCTTCCCACAAAGAAAGCTCCAATTCCTCGTGGCTTCAGTGAGTAATTCGACCAAACAATTTACGAAGAAATAATATCAATTCTACAAATGCTCTCTTAGAAATCTGAAAAGACAGGAATGTGAGCTAGCCTTCTATGAGGTCAGCATTACCTTAATACCAAACAAAAGCATTAGAAGAAAACACAAACCAATATAATTTATAAGCATCATTGTGCAACCAGCCCAGACCAGGCAGGTTCTTTGTTTGATTTGGTTGATGTGATGAGCCTTCAATGCTGAATCAGGGAACAGGACTCACCCGCAGACCAGCAGACAGGGAGGCAGCAACTGAACCAAACCTAATCTAGCCCCTGTGAATCTCCCCTATAGGGCTTGCTTCTCGGCCCAGGTGTCCGTGATCATAGGTACGCATGCTCTGTTCCCACACTCCCAAGGGCCCTTTGCATTAACACGATTATCTCATGAGGGTAATGCAACCTGGGAGGAAAGGAAGGCCGCAGGTGGCAGCTGTAGGGACTGGTGGCGGGAGGTGAAAAAGAGCCCATGTTCCTTACAACGTGAGCTGAAAATTCTAGTGTTTGAGAGACACTCTGCTATTTGATGAAAAGAAATTAAGACTATTAGGTTCTCTAGCTTGACAACCTGAGCAAGGACACCCACATCTTGCTCCCCGAGATACTGTTTCAACAGATCGATAAGATTTCTCATTGTCTGATTTAATGATGAAGGTAAGAATTTCTTCTCTTCAAAATTGTTCTCTCTGTCCTGAGTAAACTTTTCCTACAAAGTGATGGCTGTAGTATCTGAATGCAAAGAGAGCTGAGACGCCCTTAAATTTACACACAGGTGTGGGACTACATTGTATATATTTCCTGATTAGAGCTTAATAAGTGAAAAACCCAGAAGCTATCACAAAATAAACAAAAAATAGAGGATTAAGTGGTCATCTGAGTTAGTGTTGAATGAGGCAGTAACCCACCATATCTACTGCAAGACTCTCCAGTAAGCAAGAATTAGGAAGACCAGAATGAAATGTTAACTTCCCGTTCATTATGCATTAAAGACCGACTATAAGGCCTCCCTGGTGGTGCAAGGGGTTAAGTCTCGGCACTTTGAAGCTATCGGCAGCTACTGAAGCACGAGTTTGATCCTTGGGCAGGGAGCTTCCCACATGGCGCAGCAGACCTCTCCTGTCTCGCTGCTGCACCCCTCAGCAGTGTATTTCAGTAGATCTGCCTATTCTGCTCTCCACTCTGTCTCTGGTGAATCCTCTCACACACACACCTCCCACACCTCTGGCCTGCACCCCAGCTCTTGTATGCATAAATAAATCTTTTTTTAAAAAAAAGACTATCAAGGAAACCAAAGAGAAGAAAGAAACAGTCTACTGGATGCCTCAGTTCCTATGACTTCAGCATTTAGTAAAACTTAGAATGGAGGGCCTGTTACCAGCATCACGTGCTAATGTGATGTGACAGTGATGTCACCTATTGGCATTTATCCTCATCCTGAGCAGCACTCCTTCATTCACTAACAAGGATGACTCTCAGACATCTGCCAATCATTTGGATTACTACAGTCACTTGCGGTTTGGATTCCATCTTCATAATATTCCCAGCATTAAATGTTTTTCCATTTTGATGTATATTTGAAAGTTTTTGACAATAAAGTATTTCTAAATCCCTGGCATGCAAGGGGTAATTAAGCTTCACTTCAGCTTCACCAGAGGTGAGATTCTAATCAACGCATAAGTTTTTACTGAACTGAAATGTGACTTCCCATAATTTCCACTAATTGGTCAATGTCCTGTCCTATGAACTACATAAAAGTAGTTCTGTACACAAAAGTAAAAGGTAAATATCTCAATAAGAGAATCCTCCAACTAACAAGAGGGATATTAGATGGCCATATAATTTACTATTCCAAAGTGGGAACAATTTTGAAAGCAAAGGGTATTACTAAATTACTAAAGTAAAATATAACTGCTAAAATTTGTATTTACTATTGCTTAGGTTTTAACATAGTGGGAGAACAATTAAAAGGCTCTAATCCAAAAGCATTTTCAAAAAATAAATTTCACTCTAAACATGTGTGAACAACATACACGGGACAGATGCTAAACCAGATGGGACACAGTGAAAAAGACATGAACAGGGAATGACCCAGGTGAACCCAAACATATGTCCACCCTACTATGTCTCATCATCACTTCCCTTGTTCAGGTTAAACATCCCTGATTCTTTGAACTTTTCTGATTTCTTTAGTTCCCAATTTCCTTCTTTCTGACAATATCCACTTAAAATATGGAACCAAAATAACACAATATTCCTGATGCATTCTGACCAGTACCCACTACAGTGAAGCCATCGTCTCAATAAATGCAACATCGTGATATCCTCATATCCTCCTAGCACTGCCCTCAGATCGCATTAGCCTTCCTGGCATCTGTAGCTATATTGTTGGCTCATATTCAGCTTGTAATCAACTGAAATCGTTCGCACATAAAATTCTACTAAACTCAGTCATCCTCTTTATGAACATTCACAAAAGATCTTATTTTTCAGACCTAAATACAGGGAGGATATCTTCTTAGTTTCACATCATCATAGGCTATTAGTACTGTTTTTGATGAGCAGCTTGTTGTCTAATGTTTTGTCTATTTTTCCAATTTTTTGTGGTATGCAAAGTTTGTTAAGCAAATTTCATATGCCTTTTATCCAAATTGTAATTAAAATGTTTACTAGAACAGGCCAAATTAGACTAACAGTAATGAACTGATTGATCCAATTAGTTAACATTCTTTCAGTGAGGTAAGAGGTCACCTAACTGCCCTGCTATTGAGTCCCATTTTTCCATGTAATATAAAAGAACATCATGAGAGTTCAAATAAGCCAATATTTCCCTCCGAATGGAAGATGATAGAGTCCTCACAGTAATTTTCTAAACCATTTGCCATGACAGATAATCTACTCATAAGTGATTGTCTGATGATTTTGAAGTAGTAAAAGATACCAGTTGTACAGAGTTCTCAACACAATTTAACAACTCAATTGTTAAATACTGCCTAATGAAAGCAAAACCCAGAAAGAAAAATGGAAAGCATGTGGAGTACATTTCGGCAACCAATTACTTTGAGTCAGTACAGATGTTTCACCCTCCCAAGCTCTTTGGAGCATTTTGATCTCACTGATGGGCCATACTGAAGCTGGATAGAAACGTTGTCACAGAAACCCACCGTGTCGAAACAAGATAGGTTAATTTGAGCCAAGAATAAACACATGGAGAAGTAGAGTCAAGAGAAATCTCTGATGACATGTGGCAGAGCGTGTAATTTCATCCACACAAAACAGAAGAGAGACGACTCTGACGATCTCTACTATGTCAACAAGAACAAAATAAATTCACTAAGTAAAACTGAAAATATCTGGAGCCTGAATCACTCTACCTACACACACACAATAATCTCCATTAAATTTTTTCAATGCAAACTGTAACTGTGTTTAATTCTGAAGGATTATGGAGAAAGTGTGATATAGAGAAAATGCGCTTCTGGTCTAAAATCAAGTTCTAATTTCTCCGCTTACTTGCTATGTGATTTAGGTTTTGTCATTTACTCTCCCCAACCATGGTTTTATTACCAGTAAGTTATGCCCTTCTTGCATGCCATGCCATGTTACAGAAATATCTTCCAATATCACAGAGTTGTTACAGAGATCAAATATGAAAACATAAATCACAGCTCTATACAAGTACATATTCTAATGATAATTACTCACAATATTATTAATACTTACATACTTAGAATTTGGTTAAATATATCTCCTGAAGTTATATTGACAGATGATAGATATATTTATGCTTATGTTTATATTTATAGTTATATTTATGTGAGCAGTGAATTGTTTACTAAATGCTATCAATGAAATATTCTTATAGAATAACAAAAATTTAAATCTGGAATAAAATCTTGTTTGACAACATTATCTTTGAGATGTACAAATTGAATTGTAGGAATATTAGTGACCTGCCCATGGTCAAGTTAGTAAATAATCAATTAATGCTAAAACTTAAGAGTGCCAGAAATGCAGTTCTATATGCTTTCCATTCCATTGGAATGCTAATTCTGTAGTGATGGCACTATCAGAGTTTTCCAAACAGATTGTCACTATTCAAAAGATAAAGCTAGCACTTTATCAGTACTTCCAGGATATATCAAAAAATTATCCTGATGTGAAGTTGCAATGGTTAATGCAGAATTGATTGTGTGAGGTTTGTCTCTTTCTTCTCGATGGACCAGAAAACAATAGTCCAGACAAATACTACTGATTAGTCAGAGTTGCCATGTTCAATGAAAATTACTTACACTTCTTAAAAGTATTGGAAATGTGGGCCTCCCTGGTGGCGCAGCCGTTAAGCGCTGCAGTGTGGAGCTGTCAGCAGCAGTGACTAAGTTCGAAGCCCAGCAGGGGAGATTCCCACATGGAGCAGCAGACCTCTCCTGCCTTGCCCACTGCTCCCCTCAGCAGTGTATTTCCATCGTTCTGCTTCCCACTCTGTCTTTGGTGAATCCTCTGGCCGCCCCACGCCTCTGGCCTGTACCCCAGCTTGTATGCATAAATAAATAAATCTTTAATATATATATATATATATATATATATATATATATATATATATATATATGGAATGTATTAGAATGAGAAACAAGAGACCTGAATTCTAGTCTAATTCCTGAAACTTTCTAGCCATATCACACTAGGTAGGCATGTTATGGCTATTTCCTCATCTACAAAATGTGGGATTTGAACAAAATTATCCTTTTTCAGTTCACATAGCATCTACCTCTATGACTGATGTCTAAAGCCAGTTTAAGTAAAATGCAATAAAAATAAGATACTGACTGGGCCTTCCCTGGTGGTGAAACGGGTTAAGCGCAGCACTGTGGAGCTCTCGGCTGCAGCATGAGTTCTATGCCCCGCAGGGGAGAGTCCCACATGGCACAGATGACCTCTCCTGCCTCACCCGTTGCTCCCCTCAGCAGTGTATTTCGGTCAATCTGCCTGTTCTGCTCCCCACTCTGTCTCTGGTTAACCCTCTCATTGCCCCACACCTCTGGCCTGCACCCCAGCTTGTATGCAAAAATGAATAAATCTTTAAAAAATATATAAGATACTGACTATTGCAGATAAAAATGTATTCGAAGAGAAAAGAAAATTATCTCCATTGTGATTTGTGACATTTGTTTATTTCCAAATCATATAACTTTGAAATCTACATGTTCCAACAACAGTTTAGTCATTACTTTTCTATCCCAAAGGAAGGGAGAAGAATATTTGTAGAAAGTGCACTCAACAATTTAAGATTCAGCTCGAAACGAAGCATTTGGACCATAGTGATGGACTAAGGTGAAGAACTGTGGAATCCGTTCTTGAGTGATGGACTAGTAGTAGATATTCTATGGTGATGAACTAGTATAAGATGTTTTGGTTGATGGACTAGTGAGAGAGTCCAGGGTGATGGTATAAGAGGACATGGATTAGAATAGTGGAAGTAGAAGTAGTGGGCATCAGATACTTGAGATAAATTGAAATTGGAGCTGGCATGACTTGCCAAATGATCTACTGTTCTGATCTGTGGCACTGATTTTACTTCTAGAAATTTATTCCAAGGTGATGATGATGATAATTATAATAATAATTATTATAATAATAAAATAATAATAATAATAAAAGATTTGCCCATAGCCAAGAATAAACTTCACTTCCTCTTGCATTCCACTGAAGAAAATTTAACCATATAACTATGGCCATAACTTCAAGGACATTTAGAAAATTTAATCTCTGACTGACCAACTACATCCCAACTATAATTTTATTACTACGAAAGAAAGAAAAATTTTCTTGGACAGCTAATAGTGTCTACAACAGTGGTTAGTCAATTAAGCCATTTCTATATGGTCAGACTGTAAGAGCAGTGTTACAATGTCTTCATTCACTTTAGATACTGTTACTAGCTCCTAGTACTAAGATACTCGGACTTAACAGTTTGCTTAAATATTTGCAAAAGAAATAAAAATTTTAGTCCCTACTTTTAAGTCTCTCCCACCTATAAACTCCACAAAGTCCTGTTCATTGGAAATTTACTCATTTTAATCCAAGGAAAGAGACTTCTGCTTTTGACTTGTTTTAACAATCTATAGGAAGCAGTTCTCTTTGAATTAGAAAAGGAATTCATAGCTTTAAAGAGATGCTTTTCCTTAGTAGGTGAGGCAGAGCAGTGAGCAATCTGACTGGCTAAGACTGAGTGATACTCAATAGAAATATGTTCATCTGTTACTCTTGGCAAGGTTGCTAAAGCACAGTGATGTTGTTTGTTATGTGTCTTCTTTAGCTCATAAGTTTTTTTTTTTTCTTAAAGGAAGACATTAGGATAAAACAGAGCCACTACCACCCCATTCCATCAGTTCCCTCTTCACAAAGTTTTAGCTCCTCTACTTCCTCTACTTGCAAAAACACAGCAGATGGAATGTTAAATCTAAAGTGGAGAGTGTCTTGCATTCCTAGCTGTCAAAATAAGCCATGTACCTCCTGTTTCTCAACTGTAATCTACTAAAAGCATCGAGACTATTTCAGATGCCAGAACAAGCACATCCAAGTCTATTCTGGGGTGATTTTTTTTTTTAAGTGCACATGTTAGAAGTTGAATGGATGAACTCAAGCAAGAAATGTGTCCTGGCTCAATGAGACTTTATTAGTATTTTAATTATGACTGCTCTATAACAAATAAACTTGATCCTACCAAAAACAGTACATATAAATATTTCTCGGTTGTGATCTGTGCTAAACATTAATATGCCTTAAGATCATAATAGTCTCTACTAATTGTTTAGAACAATGTTGTCTAATATAAATATGTTAAGTCACAAATGTAATCCACACATGTAATTTCAATTTTCCTAATAGTCACATTTAAAAAGGGAAAAGATTAATCTAAATTAATTAAAAAGATAATTTTGATAATATATTTTATTCAACTCCATCTAAAATACTGTCATTTCAAAATGGAAACAATATAAAAAATATTAAGATATATTCTATATCATACTCTTTTTAAGTCTTTGAAATCTGGCATGTATTTTACACTTGTAGTACATCTCAATTTGGACTAGCCACAGTTAATTGGCTACATGCCAATAACTACCATTATTGGACACTGAAGATTTAGGAATTCTTAGAATTTTTCTTCTTGGGACTTGTAACTTTCTTGAGAATTAAAGTGAAAGTAAATTGTGCTAAGTATCATAAAGTACATCGCTGGTAATATCTTAACTCTGAACTCCCCCCAAAGAGACATTGATTAAAAGTTAATGCACCAAGTCAGAAGATACAGAAGTATTTTGAATAGCATCCATGGCCAAGTATAGCACCTGAACCCTAGCTCACAATTGCAGCCCAGATCTTGATTGCTAATAGTCTCTAACTCCAGCAACTAATTCCTACATTCCACAGAATGCTTTGTTATAAAAGTTGGACTCAGGAAAGAAAACATGACAGAGTCTGCACCAGATATAACTGAATTTACAAAAATTCCCAAATGTGCCTAGTTGATGAACTAGCCAAAAAGTCACTTATATTTTAAAAATGGGAAAACTAGAGTGTCATCTTCTAGATACTCTAGAGGGCCAATGTATAACTCCAGAAAAATCTGTTTTATTCACAGCTGCTTTCCCAACACTGATTCTTTTATCTGGTAACTGATGAAAGCTATGAATATACCTCCTCCAAATGCAATCACTCACTAAAAAAATATTGAGTATTATTTCATAGGTTATGAAGCCCTTGACAACCACATGAGGATTCACAAACCCTAATATTATATTGTTAGATCAAGATCAATAAGCTAGACTAGTTCAAATCAAATTTGGGCTAGAAGTCAAAGAATATTTAATTATTATCTTCTCCATGTTATTGATTCCTTTTCTACTTGTTCCATCAGTATTCTGAGTGGGATACTGACGCCTTCAAACTATTATTGTTGTCTATTTAATTGTCTATTTCTTTCTTCAATTCTGTCAGCTTTTGCTTCATGTATTTGCATACATGTTTATATTAATCTTCTTAGAAACTTTTTTATAACTCTTTTATTATTACAAAATATCCTACTGCAGGGGGCTATTATCATCCTTTTTTAATCCCACTTAGTATGACTATTCATGTTTAGTATGACTCTCAAAAAGGAAATATTACTATATTTTATTATGAGATACTGGCCTGATTTCACCAGGGCCAATACAATATATGATGATTGCACAAAATTTTCTTTCTGAAATACGAAAATTTCTAAATAAAAAAAAACCCAGCTATAACCAAGTAGCTTTGATAAAGTCTATTGGACCAGTCTTTTTCTTGAGTTATAAACTAGTACCAGGCACTGGGCTAAAAGTTTCATAGATCTCTCTTGACATTTAGTCTTCTGGACTGGCTAGAAAATTAAGCCAAGCTTCAGTCAGTGGTGTCTAGATGATCAAGTCGCCTCCAGTTGTCCTGTGTGGTAAAACCAGACAAGTTCCAACACCCAAGAATATCACAATAGTTTGTTCTGTCACAAACATGTAGAATTCCAGGGGCACAAAATCACTGCATGGCTCCAAAAGGAGGGAGCATCTACCCCAGGAAATGAGATCCATGGGGCTAGGAACTGAGGTCACCCAAGACCTAACATTCTTCCTCTCCCCGCCAGGATTTTAACCTCCTAACAGTTCAATGCAAGATCTTTGTTTATTCATTAAGTAATCCAGATGAGGTTAGCTATACTGAAGCTATACTGAGTCTGAACAAGAGCTCTGATTATTTTCCATGGAACTCTAGGGGACTACAAATGTGCTTCAGTGTCCCACAAAGCCTGGATTCAAATTTCATTTGCGCACGCATGTGTGTGTGTGTGTATGTGTGTATGTGTGTGTGTGTAGAAATAAATATCTATGTATGTATGTATCTATATATATATTTCATTTATATATATTCTGCATAGTCATCCATTTAAATACTATATTAAAATCAGCACGCACACTTAAAATGTCATATCAAATTGAAATAGTAGACACCACATTATCTGCATCACCACAAAATTTTGATATGATCCAAATCCTGATATAAAAATTCTACCACTTGTTTCTGTTTAATTAGACTTCCTGGAATTGTGTCAGTGATTACAATCTTGTAGCTCTGCAGTGGTCTATTTTTCAATTCAAGTCTATACATGTATACAGAATAAAATTATTAAATTGACTGCATGATTACTAAATATGTGTGAGTCAGTATTGCCTTGATGTGTGCAACCAAAAGAAAACAGAGAAACAAACTGAACACAATAATTGTCATTCCTAACCCTTAATTTCACATATTTTTTAGAACAGTACTATGACTTTCCTTTGTTAATTTTATTATACTTGTGAATTTGGAAAATAAAATTATGCTAATAAAATATTGTTATTAATTTCAGGCCCACATCTAACCTCCACTTTATTTTAACAGTGCCAAGAATTCTTAGCTATTTACAACGTAATATAGGGGTAGGAAATGGAGAGGTATTTTAGTTTTACCTTGTTTCATAACAGTTACCACAACCTTAGTAACTTAAAGCAACACTCATTATTATTTCACAGTTTCTAGAGGTCAGAAGTCTCACTGAGATGTCAGGCCATATCAAGTATGGTCTGGACTAAGACACCATGTGAGAGACCCTGTCCGCTTCCAAGCCCACTCAGGTCATTGGTAGAACTTAGTTTCTTGTGACCTGTATTAGTTTTGTATTGGTGCATAATAAAGCATACTTAATGGCTAAAACCAACATCCATATATTAGCTCACAATTCTGTGGGTCAAAAGTCCAGGCCCAGGATGCTAAATTCTCTGCTCAAGTTTTTTCAGGGTAAAATTTCAGTGCCAGCCACACTGCATGCCTTTCTCACAGTTCTGTGCATGCTGCTTTCAGACTCTTGGAAGAATTCAGTTCCTTGTTGTTGCTGGCATCTGGTGGGGACACTCTCAGCTCCAACAGGACACCCTCAGAATCTTGCCACACAGTTCCCTGTCTTCAAAGCTAGTAGCTTAGACTATTCCTGGTGCTGAATAATCACTCTCACACTTCCAATCACTCTCCAGTCTGCAGCAAGAGTCTTATATAGTATGACATAAGCACAGGAGGGATTATTCTATCACAGTTTGCCATGCAATACAATTTAACAAGCTATGACTGTCCCGTCATAGCTTACATTGATGTTTCAGTGTGTGTTATATGCAAGACTCTAGGATGCCCTGTGGGAGCTTACACTCTGTGTCTGCTAAATAAGTGGAATTTTCCTTCCCCTTTTATATATTAGTTAAGAGAGGAGGAGATCACAACCTTTAAGGAGCCAAATATATTGGTCAGTTCTTTCTGTGTAATAAACAAAACCAAGATTTCAGGATTTTTGTAATTTATTTTTCTCACTACTAGGTCTATTTTATCAGTAAACTGAAACATATCAGCTTTGAACTTCAGGTAAAGTTCATTTCTTCTCCAAACATCTTTCACCCTTTCTTGGACCTGTGGCTCCCCATGGTAGGTAGGATCTCATGATGAACTGTAAAAGGGATGAGTAGAAACACACAATATCTTAAGATCTCAGCTCAGAACTGGCCTATTGTCACGTCCACCCAAAAACCATTGACCAAAACAAGTAATATAGCCAAGTTCAAAATGAATGGGGTGAAGAAAACTCTGCTCACTCCAGAGGGAGATACTTCAAAGTCACAGGACAAAAGGCATAGATATCTAGTTTATTGGGGTTGTGAGATCTATGAGCAATGATTCTATTTATCACACCAGGCTCTGGTGTGATGTATGTACAAAAGGCTCTGCTGTACAAAAGGCACATTACAGAAGCCGGAGTCAGAAAAAGAAGAAAGAGGTAAAATAAAGGGCTCTCTCTTCCATTTTGTCGTGAGTCTGTAACATCATCACCCACTCTGTATATAAGTATACATTTTCCACCTTAGTTTGAAACTTCTTCTTGCCCCTTGCTAGCCCTATTGTCTTAGGCAAGTCACCTAGCCTCAGGCCTCAATTTCCTCATCCAAAAAGTGGGGAACATAAAACCTATCTTATATGATTGCTGTGAAGAGTTGAGATGTCTGGTTTATAAAAGTTGCTAAATACAGTACTTAAAATTGCTATTATTGGGCAGAAGACTGAAATACATACTTCTCCAAAATGGACATACAGATGGCCAAGAAGACCTACAACAGGCATGTTAAATTATGTTCATCATAACTTATCATGAGAGAAACATCAAAATCACAATGAGGTACTACCTCAGACCTGTGAGATGATCCCTATGAAAACAAGAAACCAGAAACAACAAGTATTGGCGAGGACAGGAGAAAAAGGAACCCTCATATATTGTGGTGGGAATGTAAACTGGTCCAGCCCCTAAGGAAAACAGTATGAAGTTTTCTCAAAATATTTAAAAACATATCTTCCATATGAACCTGTGAGTCCCCTCCTCCGTATCTATTGGGAGAATGCAAAACACTAATTTAAAGGAACATATGCACTCCTATGTTCATTACAGCACTATTGATAATAGCCAAGTTATGGAAACATGTAAGTGCCCAATGACAGATGAATAGACAAAAATATGTTGTACATGCACAATGGAATACTATTCAGCTATAAAAATAAAAGGATTTCTTGCTATTTGTAACAACATGGGTAGAACTAGAAAGAATTATGCTAAGCAAAGTAAGTAGAAAAAGACAAATACCAGATGATTTCACTCATATGTGGAATATAAAGAAATAAAACAAAGGAAAAGAGAAAAACAAACTAAAACAGACCCTAGAAATCTAACAGCAGAACTAAAGCTACTAGAGGGGGAAAATGAGAGATGGGGAGCAAAGAGGAAAGGGGCCCAATGGATTACAGAAGAGGATTAGGGGTACCTTGGGGTGGGTGTGGTGCGATACATCTGAAAAGATGTGAAGCTATACGTCTAAATCATATACCATGTTGTAAACCAATTTTCCCATAATAAAAAACAACACAACTAAAAAAAATTTCTATTGTTACTCATTGTATAAAACCCTCGTATGATCTGAAACTCATTACTATATTATAGACCTGCTTTGTTTCAGCATAGTGCTGGGAACACTGAAATATACCTGTCATTGAAAACCTCACAAACCATTATTGGTTTACAAATGGTAAACCAATCAGTGTATAAGATAAATCATATATCTGAGGTCTGAATAAGATATTATGGGCACACAGATGAGAAAGGGATTAATAGTATCTGAAAAAGATGAAAAAGGTTTCACAAAAAAAGGTGAGATTTGAGCTAAGACTTGAAGTTTGACTAGAAGTACCACAGATAGGAAAGAGGGGAGAAGACATTCGCGCAAGTGAATAGCATATGTACAGTTTGTTGATGTCAGAATCATTTGGTAATATTATTCTGGTAAAATCTGTAAGCATGTCAGTTCCCATGTTAATGCAAAATTTTCCCTATCAGAAATTTGATAGTAGGATGGGAGCAGTTGTACAATCCTCCTCCAAAGCACACAGTTGATAAAACCTTCGCGAGACAGCTAGGTCCTTTTGAGCGACTTGAACCTTCTGCTACCTTATACACAAAGATAAGTCATTTATAAGAGTCAATATTATAAAAGGAGACGCTTGCCGAGTCTCAAACCAAAATAAATGCTTTCTCCTCCTGGAGGAACATTACATGGAACCAACTCTGGAACTCATTGCTCTCCTGTGGGAAAACTATCTTGTTAGCTTTACCACAAGTAAATAGTTCTTTCTGTTTGTTTTTATTCTACTCCATAATAAACTAGACAAACTAAATCAGAGTAGACATTTCCCCTTCTTTCTTAAACTGCTGTTCTTCTAAACTGGCTTACTGAACGCTGCACTTGATAATGCCTCCATGGGGAATTTCAAACAATAAGACATAAGCAAATTGCTTTTAGAAGGAAACAGAATGAAAACACTGATCTTGTACAGCTCACTCCCCTCTGTAAAGAACACTTTGCACGCTGCTTCTTGAGTGCCAAAATAGACATTCACTCAAGATACCTAAAAGTTCTGGAAGGGCTAGTCAGAACAATACTCTGATTTCTTTTTCCAGCAGTAGCAATGTTTTAATCATTTTTAAGACCTCACATTTGTTCAGTGTCCAGAATATGACAAAATACTTTGCATTGATTGTTCATTTTAATTCTCAATATAAACTTGGGGAGAAAAATCACAATTTTACATATGAGCACACTGAGTCTCTAAGATCAACATGTCACTCAAGATACAGCAGCTAGTAAGTCACAATGGTAATTTAAATGCATGTCTCACACTTTTCCTCTACAAGTTGGCAATAGTTAGAATCACCCAAATTATTGACCAGCTAAGGACATCACTTAGTGTATGGATTTGCATCCTGAATTTAGGGTACCCTAATTCCCACTGTATTAGTTTGCACAGCCTAGGGAAATTTGTGATTTCTGAGTTTGTTACCTTATCTATTGGATTAGTTTGCGAAGTCTGCCATAGCAAAATACCAGAGACTATGTGGTTTAAACAACAAAAATATCGTTCCTCACAGTTCTGGAGGCTGGAAGTTCAATGTCAAGATATAAGCAGGGTTGGTTTCTTCTAAAGGCCTTTCTCCTTGGCTTGTAGATGACCTTTCTTTAGTTGTCATCATTTCTGATCCTTTCCCTGTGTCTTCACAGGGTCTTCTTCCTGTGTGCCTTGTTCTAATCCCCTCTTCTTATATACACTAGTGATTGGATTACGATCCATCCTAATGACCTCATTTTACTTCAGTTGCCTCTTTAAAGGCCCTATCTCCAAATATAGGCACATTTTATGCACTTGGGAGGTTAAGTACCCTTCCACATAAATTGGTCGAGATACAATTCAGTCATTAACATCTGTAAAATGGAATGATAGAGCTTATAAAGGGCTCGGTTTTGTTAGTTTTCTATTACTATGGTAACAAATTACAACAAATTCAGTGACAACACAAATCTATTCTTATAATTTTGTAGGTCACATGTACCACATGGGTTTTGACAAGCTGAAAATCAAGATGTCAGCAGGGCTATATTCCTTTTCCTAGGCTCTAGGGACCGGGTGGGGGTCAGGGGGGCAATATTCCTTACTCATTCTCATTTCTTAAGGCTGTAGGACCAAGGCCCCCCTTATCTTGCTGAGTGTGAAATTAAGATCATTCCCACTTCTAGGGGTCATTGTATTCCTTGACTGGTAGCCCTCTTCCTTTCATCTTCATAGTCAGCAAGAGGCCTCAATATTAGTCACAACACATTTCTCTGACATTTCTGTGATTTCTTTTCTCTCTTACCACATCCTACAAAGATCTCCACATTTAAAGACTCCTGGGATTAGATTGGGCCCATCTGTGTGATCTAGGATAATTTCTTTATATCATGGTCCTTAACCTTAATCACTTCCACCAAGTCCCTTTAGTCAGGTAAGGTAATATAGTCTAGGTTCCCAGGATTAAGGTGTGTGGACAGATTTGGGAGTCATTATTCTGCCTACCACATTATTGCTTGATAAAAGACAGCTCTTATCACTTTAATGACTAAAGATAAAATTTTGCAAGCCAGTGAGCCTATTTAATACTAGGTTGATTGGTTTAACTAAGTGGTTACAACCAGAGGATATCCTGCAATGTCTGGAAACATTTTGGGTAGTCACAAATAGCAGGGAGGGAGGTGACACTATTCCCAATAGGTGGAGGCCTGTGATACTACTGAACAAGTAACAATGCAAAAGAGAGTGTCCCTCAGCAAAGTACCTCACCCAAAATGTCAATAGCGCCTGGTTTAACTGAACACCTTGGAAAAAGCCAATCGAGCTATATGGAAATGAAAATTTTATTACTACCAAATGAATTTTTATCAGTGTCATAATTAAATGATCTCTTTTTCCATGACAGAAAAATATGTTTTTTTCAGGTAGGAAATATATACATACACACACACACACACACACACACACGAAACAGTAATCCACAATGTCATTGTGTTTGAGACATGATGTAAGTAGATGGCTATATTCCCATTTTAATTTCAACCTGGTCTAAGAAAATGGGAATAGATATTCATAATACAAAAAAAAAAAAAAGTACTAGTCCCTTTACTGAAACCTAACAAGGGCCAGGCAGGTATTATTCCAGCCACACAGGATGTATCAGGGAAGAATACAAAAATTCCTGCACTTGTAGAGCTGATATTCCAGGGAATGGAATAAATCAGTGTGCACAATAATTAATAAAATGGTAAGTGAGAAGAAAAGAAATACTAAGGACAAAACAGGAGAGCATAGGACGGGTGTGTGTCAAGGAGTCACAGTGTAGGTATTACATAATGGAGGCAGGACAGGCCTCCTCAAGAAGTATAATTTTGTCCAGTTGTGGAGAGCAGATGCCTTCTCATTTTCTTAACCTTACTCACTAAGTATTTGTAAATTATATTTGTGAGACATAAACACTGAGATAACTTTGCATTTTTATTGAATGAGGAAAATCAAGTGGAAGAGAGATGAATTCATCAATATCAACCTACCATAAACAAAAGCTTAGAGCTTAAAACTTAAGCCCTTGAGTTACAAAATCACTTTTATTTCCTCAACATAAGAGCCCAGAAAGTTTAATCAGTAGAGAATCAGACCTTTCTCAACATCATGCTGTCCCTTTTCAAAAGCTCCAACATGAGGAACAGGCGCACGCACACCCACACGTAATGACATTCCTGGAATAACTTCTTCTGTCTCACAACCCCTATTCCAATAAAATAAGCAGATCTAAGGACAGGTTGGGTGAGTTACAGCTGAACAGCTGAACACATCATTTGTTGGAACAATCTAATATGCATTGTGCCAATTGCATTATATTTGTCATTTAAGTTGAGTGAAATGAAAAGTGAAAAATAATTGATTTAGTAGTTGTACATACCCTCAATTTTTTTCAAAAGCTATTTGATGCTAAGAAAACTTAATCTACAATTCTATTCAACAATTCCTTTTTAGACATATTGGTCTAGGCCATAAATTCTAATTCCTGCCTTTGAACAATGACTTCAAAGTCAAAATAACCAATGACTTCCTGAAAATAGCTAGGTCTTAATATGCACTATATCCTGAATTTCCAGAGTTACAATGCTCACTATTTTTTTTTTGTTTTATTCATCTTTTTAGTTCTAAGTTAAACATTTGATCCTTGAATATTTTGAGGAGCACCACCATATATTCTTCTAACTTAAAAGGATCCAATTTAGAATACAACTGGGTTCCCTGCTATCAGCTGGGTCTGATTATGATCATGCTATAAAAATTCTAGTCAGCAAGTCAAAACTTGTGGTAGGATTTTCTACTTAACAAATCAAGAGAAAAAAAAATTTACTGAACACAGCCCAGGGGAGTGTTGTACAAGGAGAAGGAATAGTATTCTCAGTTTTCTAGGGACTCCATACCACAGGGTGGGAGCAGACATTTAAAAATTAACTTTCTCCAAACATCCGTTTAATGCTCGTTTTGAAAATATTTCTGGTTACACATTATCCTGCAGTTTGGCTATTTTTTAAAATACTCTCCCTCTCCAAAGTCATTCCAGTGGGAGCTGCCCATTGGCAGTGGAGGCCTGTGATTATCTCACTGTGTATAATTCATTTAGTAGCATAATGGCTTCTGCTAGTGCTGCCACAGCATAAAGAAAAACTGCCAACAATAGCATTCCAGGGTCATGCAACCTGCACTGCTAGGCTTAGTCATTTAGAAGAGACCCCTCCAACAAGCTTTATCACACCCTATGCTGCGCTAAGGACGCCTTCCTACGGCTACTCAGTGTCTCTGGAAGGCAGCTGCTAACACCTCTTCATTAGCAACCGGAGAGCAGTAAAAGCTGTGCAGTGACCTGACCCTCCACTGCTCTGCTACTCAGGGCAAGGTCCCCGAAAAGCAACATCAGAGACACTTGGGAGTTTGTTAGAAATGCAGTATCTTGGGGTCTTCCTCAGACCTACTGAGTCAGAACCTACACTCTAGCCAGATCTCCAGGTGATACGCGTGCACACTGAAGTTCATGGAGTTTGATTTTGCTGGACAGAAGCCAAGGATGCCAGAATTCCTCTCCAATGTTTACTGAGCTGTTGCATTAGTGCTGGTTTTTATAAACTCTGGATTTATATCTACATCCTGGAATTTGTTATTTTTCTTCCTCATTAAAATTTTTCATGTATCTGTCTTACCCACACCCTGTCCTACATTAAGATCCTTCTGTATAAACCCTGGTTTTCACCCTGTCTTTAACTTAGTACCTTTCAGGGGCTTACAGGCAATCTAGACTATATCACCTTTAAGTTATTTTCTCCTACTAAGTGGATGCAAATAATTAATTATGTACGACCTCTCTATATTCTTGGGGATACTGCTGAGATAACTTCTGTTCAGCCTTCCCAGCACCCCTTCTTATTTCCTTGCAGCCCAACCCTCCAATATTCCTTAGGTAAAACACTGTTCTTCAATATCAGGCTATAATGTTTCAGATGTCCCTAACAGCCAGTTCCTAGATAGCCAGGTGGAACTTACATCCGCCCAGCCTCAGTGGTACTCAGGAGGCCCCTGCATTCCAAGCCAGAGCAGTGAGTGTCAGCCACAGCTCACTTGCAGGAATGACCAGAAGGGAGCATGCTCTTCCTTCCATGGTTGCTAAACTAGTAAAATGGAAGCTTGGAGGTGCTAGCACACATCTGTCTCTTCCCAGGGCAAGCCTGACTAAAGATGAAGCCAACATAAAACAGAACATAGCCTCAACATGTAGAAAGGATCAGGGGGCGTTGTTTGAGAACTTGGATCATCCAGCACAGTCTGCAGTGCTCTCCAGGCAAGGTGCAGACATGGCTATGAGGCAGGATTTCTCTAGCTTCCCCCAAAGAAGGCCCTCCTATAGTTAGGAGCACACATGCAATGGGCACGAATTCTACTTTTCCTATGACTGGCCCAGGGCTTCCTGAGAGTCCCATGTTGTTAGTGCTTTTGGTGGTACAAGGACTAGCCACCCTTGGCCAGTTCTACCAGCAACAGAATTACTCTCCAAGGCCCTCAGTTTTCTACCCAGGAAACCCCAGTCCAGATATTCTGTCTTAGTCATATAAGGCATGTTGCAGCTTAGCAAGTTGCTTAGCAGGCACATCTGTCAGTGTCTTAATACAATGGACTGGAAACTCCAGGTAAACAGGTAACCTGTCATTTAATCTCCTGGTTTATACCTGGTGCATGATGGATCACCCCCAAACAAACATACACAGCCCAGAGCATCTGTCATGGAGTCCTCTCAAGCCCAAGGATGTTTCAAATATATCAGCAACTTAATCTGTGGACCTATGCCAAGCCTGCAACACCCACTAAAGCTCTTTTTAGTTTCAACTGAACATTCAGATTCACAAGAACCACCCTGGGCCACATTTAGCATCCATCTACTAGATTATAGAACAAAAACCAAAGTTCACCAAAAGGACAGCTTTAGGTGTTCTGTTTCCATGGTAGTACTAACAGCAATCTAACAGGTCAAGTACAGGGAAACGAGACCCACATCGCACAAGGACAAGATCCACTTGGCCTAAAAACTACTAAGCCATCAGATCAATAGTTTCCAAGGTCTCTGCAAAAAACATGCCCAGATATGAGTCATGATGCTTTGGAATATCCAAAGCTTTCCTACCAGTATTTATAGTTCATTTATAACCCCTTCCAGTCCAGATGCAATTTGCCAGTCAAAAATTTGCCATTGTCTTAATTAGTCACAAATATTTAACATTACAGGCCTCCCTGGTGGCACAGCGGTTGAGCGCTGCGCTGTGGAGCTGTCGGCAGCACGGAATGTGAGTTCGACACCCAGCTGGGGAGATTGCCACATGGCGCGGCAGACCTCTCCTGCCTCACCCGCTACTCCCCTCAGCAGTGCATTTCTGATCTGCCTGTTCTGCTCCCCACTCTGTCTCTGGTGAGCCCTCTTGACCCCCCACGCCTCTGGCCTGCACCCTAGCTTGTATGTATAAATAAATAAATCTTAAAAAAAAATAACATTACAAGTTTGTCACCATCACATGATTAATAATACCCAGTAAACAAATACATCTTAATGAGCACCTTCTTCAACTCCCTAACAGCTGGTGTACAATGTTAAAAATTAAACCCTGTAAGTCATAGAATCGCCTCTCATTGTATCCTTGTGAACAAGTCATGTAATGTCAGGTATATCTGTTTCCCATTAAGCTGTGACCATGAGAAGAAACTGATATTCCATTTCAATCATAGTTATTTTTTCTAACAAGAACATTTTTTAATACCACATCCTAAAAAAGTGATCCCTGAGAGTAATAAACAAAATACATGTAACCATTAACTTCTTATGTTCCTCTGGAAATTTTAAAATATGTAAGCATGATTTTTTTATATAATGTCATTCTAACAGAGAATGTGTCAACTCCCTTCCTGTGAAAAGATAAAATAAATTTCTTTGGGGAGATTTCCATGACTACATTTCCAGAAAATAAATGTACTACATGGAAAACATTTCCTAGGAAGGAGAAAACGAGCAAGGTTGAATAATGACTGGTCATTACTAAAAGAATCAGAAACTATTTATAAATCCCAAATATGAAGAGAAATATATTCACTTAAAAAAGAACTTTGGCAGCAACTCAAACTTAAGGAATTTTAGGACGTGGATTTAGAAGAGCCACAAATTTCTATAAGCACCCACTAGAACACAAGATCCACTCTCAAAGGCACTATTTAGCCCCTATTTATAGACGGGCTCTTGGCGGAGGGAGACATGAGGCTTATGTGGAAGGACAGCAGCTCCAAATAGGCCAATGACCAAATATCCCTTCATCTGACAGCATGGGTCACTGAGAGCCAGTCCTACTGATATCTCCAAAACCACGATGCAGGTGACACCATCAGAGATAAATACAGACTGAGGGGACCAAGATGCTGTTTCTCAGAAGTAAGTTCACATCCTCACAAGTCAAATAAACAGAGCAGTGGAAGGTGTTAGCATGTTTTGCTTTACTTTAATTTTGTTGGCCCAGCAATTCTGTCAGTAATTACCCTGATGGCCCTTAAGCTTTCATTGTGTGGCATTTGCTACTGCTTCTTGGGGGCAATAGCACCAGAACGTGTATATCATGGCCCTTATATTAGGGGGTGGTCATTGAAACTATATTAGCAAAGGTTATTGAGGTGGGAGACTAATATTTAAAAATTGTTTCCACAGCTGTTATATCAGGGCCATACTGGACTCAGTCATGTCCTATAATATCCGATTATAAAAATACATTCATTCAATAAATATTTACTGCATACCTACTTTTGTGCCAGGAATTGTTAGGCACTGTGGTTACTGCAGTGACAAAATAGACAAAATTCTGTTCAAATATATGATCGAGGCAATAAACCAGCAAATTTACCAAAAGACTTACAACTTGTGATAAATGCTTTAAAAAGAATGAACACAGAATGAAGATGGAAAATAGTAGAAGGAAGGACAAGCTAACTAACATTCAGTACCAGGAAACAACTCTCTAGAAAGTGACACTGAAGTTGAATTCCAAAGTGTGAGAACGAGGCAACATGCAACTAGGGGAAGAACAGAAACCAGTAATATGAGGGCTGAAGGCATAAAGGGAACCTTCTAGAACTTGTCAGAAAGCAAATGTGGCTGCAGCTTGCCAGTAGCTACAGTAGCAGGTCTGGTGAGAGAGAAACATAGGAGGGACTCAGAAGGGAATGTGGAAGCCACACAACCCAGGATCTCATAAACTATGGGAAAAACTGCCAGGTTTATTCTCAGAGTTTTAAATTGGAGTGGCATGATCTCATTTACATTCTTGTAAAGATTCATCTGGTTGCAGAATGAAAAATAGATTATGCCTATATTATCATATTTATTTAAATATTCTGATACATACCAGCATATCAACATAAAAGCCCCAGGGGGATATTAATTTGGGCAAAAGGCCCACAAATCACCACGCCTCCATATAAGAATAAATAATGCCACAATGCATTGTCAAAAGCAGCACACACACCACACTTAATAATTTGTGTTAATTTTTAATTTGATGCTTGAGCGCCTCCTTGTGGCTGCACAGTTGTAAACTCCTAGGCACAGCCAGTTTTCACGGCGACTAGTGACTAGCAACCTTCCTTTTTTTAACATACTTTTGTTATTCAAAAAGGTAAAGCTTAAACTGTGGACTTGAACTTTAACTAGTACATTTGAAAAAAATAAGTTTCTTGTCTGCTATTTCAAATTAGTACTTACATATGTATATGCACTATATACATATATAAGTATATTGTATAACAGTATATTGTCATACACAGTATATTGTATAACATGGCTACATTCTCAGTGAAACCTGTTGCTTTTTGTAACACTTTTGTCCAATTCTGGTACAAATTAAAGGAAGATATAAGGCATTTGCTTCCCCTCAAAAATAATTTCATCAAATAACTGTAGGTCTTCAACAAGTCTACACCAACAGCACACGAATAAGTCTTAATATTCCATCTTCAGTGTGAAAAAGAGGGAGCCCGAGGGAAGAGCACTCCCATCAGCCCTGGAGAACTGGCATGTTTTACCTGAGGATGAAGTTTAATTTTCAATATTGCTTTAATTTTCTGTATCTCATTTCTCTGCCTACTTATCATTCTTAAGGTATTGCCAGTGTGTTTAGAATTTCCAAATAGAGCCAGTTGGGCTGGTGTATAATAAAGAATACTGAGTACTCTTTGGGGCCAGTTGGCCAGTGGTAACCACAGTAATAGCGCCACTCCCTGGGCATGTGGGAATACCCAGACAGATCACATTTGAAACCTAAAAATGTCCTCAAAGCATGAATGACTAACTATTCAAGAAAGAAAAACACATCAAACTTCCACTAGCATCATACTTCTTACACGTGACTGATGCAGCCCACTGGTCTATTCCGGGTGTGATTCCCGTAGAAAATTGTACTTAACTTCAAAGGCCTGCTTTGAAATAGCAATAAAACAAACTGCTGTGGATTCTGTTCTTGGTCACCACTCACAAGGATGGTAGTAACCTAAACAAAAAATATAAGTGCCTAAGGTTCTCGTAAAGAAGTAACTGTAGGACCTCCCTGGTGAAGCGCTGTGTGTGGAGCTGTCGGCAGCACCGAAGTAGGTTCGATGCCCAGCAGGGGAGAGTCCCACATGGCATGGCAGACCGCTCCTGCCTTGCCCGCTGCTCCCCTCAGCAGTGTATTTTCATCAATCTGCCTGTTCTGCTCCCCACTCTGTCTCTGGTGAACCCTCTCGCTGCCCCAAGCCTCTGGCCTATACCCCAGCTTGCATGCATAAATAAATAAATCTTTTTTAAAAAAGTAACTGTAATATTCGGGATTTGGATTAGTACTGCTTTGCGATTAGTGTCACATTGCTTTGTGATGTATGAGATATAGAACACTTCTTAGTCATTATATATTTTTGCTGTTACTGTCAAAGAGTAATAGTTCACTAAAAAATGGGAATCAACTTAGTATAGTTAGTTCACATAAGAAAGTCATAAAATAAAAAAACATTTACAACTACAATAAAATAAAACCAAAGGACACTGACATATTCAAGAGTTTAAATGAATACGTTCTATCTAAAATGCATGAGACTTAAACTTATTGCAATGAAATTAAAATACAAGTCACTTGCAGATGACTTGACTAGAAAGTCCATTTTAATGCTCTGAAAAAATGACATACAGAAGGAGATAAAAATTCAAAGGGGAGCTGTAACTATACCACCATGTGTAAAATGTCATAGACATGATTACAAACATAGTTTAGATCAATCAGGATCCTTTTGATGTAAATGATGGCACTGGTTTCAAAGTAGTGCAATTTTTTTTTACAACATTAAATACAAAGATCCAAGAATGAAAAGGTCCCAGAGAATCAAGTCAAAAGTTC